>CAJPEV010000422.1:95939-125686 GCA_905338385.1 Darwinula stevensoni
AGCCTCTTTTCCCATTTTCTTCTTGGTCTTCATTACTGGATTTCCTTGGTTTTTAGATCTTCGGCTGGAAGCCAGAGCCTTACACCAGTCTGGACCAGCTGCAGTCAGATATGCCAGAGGCCCTGAAGGAAGTGATCAAGGCAGATGCTGAAAAGAACAATGGGGTAAGATTGTGTGGATCATGTATATTTCATTTTAAAGGAATTTGAACAAGTGCTTGAAATGAGATGGAAAGCAGAAAAATGAAATTTTGGTTTTGAAGTAGTTTTAAAATTAGGAAATGATGTAACACTTAGTACATTGAGTTTATGGCAGAAAGTTAAAGGACCTGCACAAAGTGCATATGGTGTGCATGTGTACACTGCTGCATCTCAAGAAAAAGAAGTTGATGAACTGGGGGAGTGACTTAGACAACATAAGTAGGTTTCCACATAAGGCAAAGATGAAGCATTCATATTTTTTATAAACCCATGCATGGTACTGGATTGCTGGAAATTATTTTATCTCTTGGGAACTGGTATAATTGACCCCTGTGTGTGCTAGTCTTTGTTGCAGTTATGTTGGAAATTCCATTTTGCAATTTGATTTCATGTGGTTTCTGTTGTATGAGTGCTGCTCTGTGCATTGCAGACACTGAATCCAATGGTGTGGATGAGCTGCCATGGAGAGAATCCAGCTGATAAGGAGAATATTGGCCCCATTCATTATTACCCTCATCAGGGCTTCCCTGCATATTACTTTCCTTACATGAACCAGGCTGGATACCACACTCCACTTGTTGCTCTCATCTTCCAACAGCCCAACAGTGAGATACTTTGAAATATTTTACTCCTTGTCCATGGGTGTAATTCTAATTGGAACAATATCTATTGGTATTGCTGTGTTAGAAGCAACTAATGCCAATGAATTTTTATTTGCAGATGACTAAGTTAAGAATGTGTTAGTCAGTTGTCAATTCATTATTTCATTTTGAAAATGCAAAAAATAGTTTGCCTGTGAGCTGTGAAACTTGCAAATTCTGATTTCCTTGAAAATATTGTGGGCCTTTATGTTAATAGCTTAATTCAGGCTGCATAAAGCTCCAGTAGCTTAGGGCTGGCTTCATGAATATTTAGGTATTTTTATGAGCTGTGAAACTTGCAAATTCTGATTTCCTTGAAAATATTGTGGGCCTTTATGTTAATAGCTTAATTCAGGCTGCATAAAGCTCCAGTAGCTTAGGGCTGGCTTCATGAATATTTAGGTATTTTTTGCATCATCTTTTTTTCTTGCCCTGATTGTCATTGTCATCAATGTAGGTGGAGTCCTGATCAACATTGAGTGCCAGGCATGGGACCAGAAGATAGTTCATGCCCGTCAGGAACGCATAGGCTCCGTCCACTTTGAGCTCCTTGTCGATCAGAAGGTCCCAAAGTTTTAGCATCTCATTTTCTCATGCATAGACCTATAGTCCATGTTGCAAGTTCTAGGTTGTGTCCCTGGATCTGGATCCCCCTTGAGAAACATTTCTGTCAAACCATTCTCTCTGTGCATTCACTGGCATTTATCATGTATTGGTGCTTTTTTGTTTTCTCTTGCTATTATTCTCAGAGTCCTTTGGTATTTCCCTTTTTTTCCCACTACCATTGTTCACATTGTGGCCAACTGGGAATTGAACACCAGTTCAACTCTTAAGACCCAAGAAATAGTTATTAGCAAAACAAATTCCTACCCTTTAATATGCTGGTTTGACTTGGAATTGACCAAGAGTGAATATGTTTTTAAACATCGAGTTGAACAAATTTCACGTGTCTTTTGGCTGGCTCGTATAACTTTACCCGGATTTCGACAAACGGCCCGAGTGAAGGTATGAGAGCCAGTTCTCGCATCCGAAAGCGCTGAGCTGTATCATGCATTCAAAATGGTGCTTTCGAGCCATGTTTTTTGTGTGAATGTACACCTGCATAGTATACCCAGGAGGATTATCCCCTCTTTTACACAAGTATTTGAGATGTCATGATGTGGGGATGGGATTCGATGCCAGGGGGTGTCCGTGTTACGTTTTGTCGTGCATGTACGTGAATGTTTTTATGCAGAATTCTTCCACCCTCTTCCTCATGTAGAAGCTGTGCACCGTAGCGAGTCGATCCCCCCTTGGGGTGCATGCACGGTCTGTCTCCACGTGGCTGTGATGGCCCCCCCCCCCTCAAATGCCTCGAGCTTTTCGAACAAAGGATTGTGTTTGCAGAATTCCTCTCCCCTCCCCATGTAAAGAGATGCTGATTGATGATGTTGAGGAAGGTTGAGTACCTCCCCATGCCTGAGCTGGGTTGCTCAGTCTCTCCTGTACAGTGTTCTGCCCTCTTTCCCATTCTTTCTTTTATTTCTCCCTCCTTGTGTGAATCCCAGCGGGGTCCATTGGATTTCCCTACGTCTGGATGGCACGTTTGTTCCTCTCTACCTTCCAAGAGTCCTCTTTCCTTGCTCGGAAATGCCGTCGGGAAAGGATGGGAATCGTGAAGGGTATTTAACCGAGTTCTCCCTCAGGTCTAGCACCTAAACTCTTTTGATAAACTAATGTTTTGGTAATATTGCACGGTCGCATGTAGATATGTACCATGCAAGAAATCTTGCACTTTTTTTCTCGTTTTCACTCCTGTAAAGTTTTTATGAAATGTGTGGGTTTTTTTGTTAAGTGCAAATTCTTTATATTAATAGATCTGCTTGCTGATGTTTTAAGGATTTATGTGAAGATAGAGAGGAATTGTCTGTTTTACTTGTATTTTGGGGGAATCTTAGCACTGCTGCCCACTGGAAGATATGTACAGACAACTTGACAGTTCAAAGTGGAGAGTTGCATTCAGGATTTGGAGATCTGATTAGGTGCAATATTTTGTGCAATTAGAGCTGATCTGATGAGACATTTGCAGACTTGCATTTAGCTGCTGACTGGCAATAAAGTCCTATCTTGAGCCACATGCGATGCTATTTTTTTGAATGGATGAGTTAGGTAAAGCCCAGTTCTATTTGAGGGCCACTGTCACGTAGACCAGTGGTTCCAGTCTTTTTTATTTGTGGCACACAGCCTGAACTTTCCCCAACACACCCAGCCATTTACTTACTTTCAATGGGAATCTTGTGCTCGCTTCGCCGAACACAGCAATTTGATAGAGACTCGATAGTGCAACTTGGCTCGTTTTCCTATTGAGAGATTGTGTTCCCTCTTGTTTTTAAGTTTTTTTTTAGTTCTAATTCGTTAGTTTTTTATCTCTGACCTCACAGCACACCTAAGCCTTACTGGCGGCACACCGTTTGGGAAACTGACGTAGACGATACCCCAGGAGTAATTGGATGGATGGGAAAGGGAATGGTCTGGGGATTCATGGGGATTGTTGGTGGTTCATGCAAAGGATCGTGAAGCACCCCATCTTCTGCTGTCCGACGATGGTCCCTCAAATTCAATTTGAAGACGAAATGAGAAAGATGAGCATTTTATTGAACATTTGTAACATTTTCATGCCCTTATGAGGCGGTATTTTTCTGCCGAGGCTGGCCCGAGGCCGAGTACATACACCTGCACTGCACCGTGCAATCGAGCTACGCGCTCGATACACGACACCACGCAGTAGCATGAACGGACCGAAAAAGTTGCAATTTCGAAAGATCTGCCATACCTCATCGCACAAAAACGTTCCCATTCCATACGGCCGCAGTACCGTCCCACGGTCCCACGGTTGTAAAACCGCGCGATCGATGGCGTCGAACGAGTTGCCTAGTTACGCCCCGACCTCGGTCGCTCTCGCGTTTCCCTCCCATTCGCTCGTCCGTCGATCCTCACGCCGGACTCGCGCTCGCTCCCGGCGCCTCCCGCAGGGCGTGAAGCATCTCCGCGTCGGACGTGACCTCGCGCGACCCGATGGGAGGTCGGGGAGGCTGATGGGCGCCGTGGTCGCGTGCAGGACCGTCGAGGGGGTCCACGACTCCGAAACCTCGCATCACAAGTGCAGGAACAACGACTACCCCGTCTTTCAGGTTACACTTTATTTTTTTATTTATTTAATTATTAAATACTCAGTAAAGTCCTTTTTTTAAAATATACTTCTAATGATAAGATTGACTTCGTAAGTGTTAATTAAAATATTATATTTTGGGTTCACATTTCGACATTTCCACTGAATCCATGTACAGGGTCTTTCATAAACGTGTACCACATTTTCCGATAGTGGTACTTATCTAAAATGTTGATGATTCGGTATTCACGTTACAGACTTTGTTTCGACGAAACGCTCGAAAATCCGCTCTTGCCGCTTCTCCAATGTCATTTGAAAAGTAAAAGAAACTCATGAAAGTCAACAGCAAAAGCAAAGAACAAATTATAAAATAAAATAAAATAAAAAATAAATAAAAAAATAAAATTTATATACCTGTATATATACCTGCCCCTCCTACGAACGGTAACCCACTGCTGATGACTGATGACTGATGACTGATGACTGATCGCAGGAGGAAGACCCAGACCCCGACTCCTCTCCAACCGTCGTTCGGAGGCAGGAGGTCCCCGACGACAAAGTGGGCTGGGATGTCCCCTGGCCCGCCTACGACCCACCCGCTTACACCTCGCCCCACCTCGCGAAGCAGTCGTGGGCCGACCCGGATATCGAGTCCGTCCGCAAAATGTTTTTTTTTTTCCTTCTTCCAGGATTTTCCTCAAAATTAATTCCAAATTTTTAATTATTTTTTAAATTTAGTTTTCCAGGTTTTCACCCGACGTGGAACGTGATCGACGGGACGGTGGACCGGCGGAGCACCTTCACGGAGTACCTCGTCGTGGACGACACCCCTAGGTACGTCGCGGGGGGGTCGTCGTGGTTCCCTCTTCGTTTCGAGCCGACTCGTTCCCGGAAGAACCTCGGCATAACGCAGACATTCGCCTGAATCAACAAAGTTGTTTTGATTTTTGGGCAAAAAATCCAGCCCACTCAATAACTAATTTATTTATTCCTATAATAATTTTCCATCCATTTCTAATAATTAAAAAATTCCCAACCTTTCGGAATGGACTTTCACGTGGAAACCTTCGTACGTCCTTCGATGTTCATCGGACGCACTTTCACGGTTTTAAATATATTTCTCCTCGACGTTCGTCGGCAGGGACGAATAAACTTCGGCCCAGAAGAAGAGCCAGACCGAAGCATTTAATTTTTA
The DNA here is from genome assembly GCA_905338385.1 of Darwinula stevensoni. NCBI lineage: Eukaryota > Metazoa > Arthropoda > Ostracoda > Podocopida > Darwinulidae > Darwinula > Darwinula stevensoni. The sequence continues at coordinate 101,124 of CAJPEV010000422.1, forward strand.
TACGAGGAGTGGGTCATCTCGGAAAGGCCCCGATCGCGATTAAAGACCAGGAAAAGAGGGGAGGACGACCTCAGGGATTTTCTCCCTGTCGTCCCTCTTCGTTCTCTCCATTGGTGAACGGCGAAGAAGGTGGGAGTCGTTCCGATGAGTCGCGAATTGAACTCCGTGCATCGTGGTCGAGAAAGCGCTCCATCCTTTTTAGTGGGCCTCCTTTTTAGTGGGCCTCCTTTTTAGTGGGCCTCCTTTTTAGTGGGCCTCCCAGAGAGGACTGACGGTCCCGTCCCGTCCGTGTGTCGCACTTTGGTCGTCCGACGATAACCGAGAAAATATCGGCCCGACGAGTGCAAAAATTGGGAAGCACGTCGATACGGAAGGCACAGGCCGAGTTCGTTTTGCGGCGAATTTCGCGCCTTTCCTCGCGGCCGCGGGAAACGGAACGGACGAATCGTCCTCCACGACACCCGGGAGGCAAGGAGGCTCGGACACTACCGACACCTACGAGAAGGGACGTGAAGCACGAGCACGTGACCTCGAGTGGACGCGCTCGCGCCGCTCCACGGATTTTCTCCCAAAGTCTTTATATATTTCGACGGGACTTACGAAAATGGCTTGAACATCCATCTGACGGCACGAATCGGCTTCGAGTTTTGCTGAACGGCACGCGGATACGTCGATCGATCGCATCGTCTCGAGGTTCTTCGCATTTTTCTCGGGGTGGAACTTCGCATCGAGTGACGATTTCTTCCGTCGACTTGGATTTTTCACCCGTGTTCGATTTCTGCTGTAAAATTTGCACGTGAAATTGCGTTTATAAGAACTGCTAAAAGTAGCCTCGAGTACTTTCGCTGCATCCGAATGCGAGCGTCTCACCACAAAGGAACGATTTGCACGTACGACGCTGTGCAAAAAAGCCTTGCCAAAAAAAAAATTATTTACGATCGAACGCGTTCAAAAAAGTGCGAAACGAACGGAGAAGGACTCGGGCGTTTTCGTCGGCAGGAACCCGATCGGCCGGACGGGCCTCCGGGGCAGGGGCCGACTGGGCCGCTGGGGGCCGAACCGGGCCGTGGACGCCCTGGTCACCCGTTGGAAGCGGGACGAGCACGGAAACCTGGAGGTCCATCCGGAGAGTGGGAAGCCCATCATGCAGTTCGTGGCCATTCAGAGGACGGACACGGGGGAATGGGCCATTCCTGGGGTAGCCAGCCTTTCCTTTTTATTTTTATTTTACTATTTTTTATTTAATTAAATATATGCTTGAATATATATTTTACCCTTTAATGCACGATGCAGCAGATATGTTTCGTTCCAAATAAAAATTATTGTAATGCGTAGGAAGCGAGCCCCAGCGGTCGCTAGGTTGCTCCTTACTCCTGGTGGCAGACGAATTAAAAATACAAGACTAATTAATAAAGACTTGATCTCGTGACAGACTGTCCTTGTCGGTCCAACAATTTTTTTAACTTAACGCTAAATCCACGATCCACGGTCATCCGCATTTTCAACATTTCCTTTCTTGCGCTGAGGTATGTCGGAATATCGGCCGACCGACTGAACTCTCTCTCCTTCATCCGCCATGGGTTTGGAAGCTGAAAATGTCGGTTGTAGCAAATTTGTAGCAAATTTGTAGCAAATTTGAGCAAATTTGTAGCAAATTTGCAGCAAATTTGCAGCAATAACAATTTCGGGTCTACTACTTTGAGGAAGGATTTCCCCACTTTTCCCTTGTTCTACGACCTTGGTAAACCCTACCAGACTTTTATTGCCAAAAAAATAAAAAATCAAGCATTAAAGGGTTAAATATTTAATTAATTGAATCTTTTATCAATTTGATAAGTAATATGTGGAGCGATATTTTTTAATGCATGCTTTCCGATATACAGGTAATTAGTTGACCGAATTAAAAATTATTCATTATAACTTCCTTTCCGTTCCTGTCTCGAACCCCCTCCACCCCCCCTCGCCCCCCCCCCCCCCCTCGCCCCGATTCCAGGGATTCCCCCGCTTGAAGGAGGGGATGTCCCAGACGCTGTGGCGGGAGTTCCTCGAGGAGGCGCTGCAGGGCCAGGGCATGGAGAACGGGGAGAGGCAGGACATCCTCAACAGGACGGCGCATTTCTTCAACAACGGCGCTCTCGTCCGTTCCGTTCTCGGCTTACATTTTTTTCTATTTTTATTTACTCAGTGTTTCCATGCGTATTCACAGAAATGTATTTTATTAATTTTTTTAAAGCAAATTAAATGAATTTTTTTTACTATTAATTAACGAATTAAGAAAACTTTTTTATCATTTCCATCCCGCATGGGTATAAATTTGAGGATGAGATGCTAGTTCCCCATTGCAAACGTATTGGCATTCCTCCCCTAACCCACCTCCGATCCACCACTAATCCGCCCCGGATCCACCCACGATCCACCACTAATCCGCCCCTGATCCACTTCTTACTCGCTTCCCACCCGTTGATTATCTTTCTCATCCACCTCGATCAGACGAATGCACGTTGTAGCGGCTCAAGTGTTCCAGTAATGTTTGTTTTTCCTTTCACTTTGCGCTTTTTGTTTAATTATTTTTTCAAAAATAATTAAAATATCGGATCTGCAACTTCACGAGGAGGCAAATATTCCAATTGGGTTAAACTGCACGAAGTGAAATTGGCTTTTATGTGTGAGCGTGCGAAACCGCGCGCGTGGAGGAGTCATCAGGGGCAGGGTGGATGCTCGCCTGCTTTGGGCGTTTTTTTTTTTTTCTTCGCCTCTCTTCGTTTCCCCCATCGTATATATTTTAATTTTCGCGCCATATATTTGTGACTTTAATTTTTTTTTCAATATATAATTCATTACGTTAAAATTACTCGAACCCATTCTATTTAAAACGTACTCGAAATAATTTAGCAGAAATAACGTTCTAAAATGAATATATTTATAAATACGAAAGACCTCCCATCTGTACTCCAGCTGTACCGCGGCTACGTGGACGACCCGCGCAACACGGACGACGCGTGGCTGGAGACGGTGGCGTACCACCTGCACGACGCGGAGGGGGACGCCGTCCAGCAGCTGCAGCTCAAGGCGGGATCCGACGCGAAGGGCGTGGCGTGGCTCGACGCCCGGAAGGAGCTGGACCTCTACGCGTCGCACGAGAGGATCCTGCAGATGGCGGTCGAGGCGGTGCAGGCGCATTGGTGAACCCGGTTTAAAGGGAATCCTGGGGTTTAAAGGGACTCGTCCCGACGGCGACGGTGCACTGCCGTTTTCTTTCGAGTGCCGATTTCCTTATTTCCTTGCACGACCTGATTTCTCGAGACGGCGCAGGCGCGTCTCGATTGGGCTTCGGGGCGTAAAGAGTGCTCCTCGGTTGCGCCTTCGACCGGCGTCAAATTATTTACTTTTTTTTTCTGTTTCGTGGGAAGGCATTCCTGGTAGAAGTAAAACTTAATGAAATAAAATGTAAAATATTTTATTTGTGATTGGCTTTGTCTTTGCCTTCCCCAGAGTGCGTCGAAGAATGTATTTTGAAGATGTTTATATTTTAAATAATTTTGTTAATTTTACGAGAAGTGCAAATGAAGGGATTTTTGTGCCACTATGCAACACGGAATTCCTCAGACGAGTGGATCTTCTGGAATATTGAAATGAATTTGATTGAACACGAGAAAAGTTTTTTTTTTTTTCCTGCGAGCTGGATGGAAATCCCTTCACGCGACAGAAAAGGGAGGGAAACTTGTCACAGAGAAACGAAGGGGATATCTCACAGAGAAAGATTCTCTCGACCGGATGCCCTTTTCCCCCTCAGTCGGCGACGTAACCATGCCCTCGCCCCCCTTCTTTCATTCTTTTCTAGCGTCGCGATTGGAAAAGGGAACGGCCGGAAAGGATTCCCCCTCTTCCCTTTCCTCTCTCGATTCGTAATCGATGGGGATCCCCGATGAGGTGGACATTCCAATCGTCGATGACAACCGCGTCAATAAATCATCCGCGTCCCTCCTGCGAAAGCTAACTCACTGCTGATGGCTGACGGCTGATGGCTGATGGCTGTGATACCCACCTGCTCAAAAAGAGAGGAAGAGTGTCTCGGCGACAACGCACTGCCGTTTCTTTCGACTCATTTAGCTCTTTCGATGCTCTATCTAATTTCTCGAGACGTTTCAAGCGCGCCTGTTGCACTTCAGGTGCGCCTCGAGTGCTCCTCGGTTGCGCCTCAAGCCGGCGTGAAATAAGTTACTTTTTTTCTTTTTCGTAGAACTCCAGTCTAGGCAGAAGTGGAATTAAACGAAATTAAAGAGGAAATATTTTTTTGCGATTTTACGCTAGACTTGGTCTTTTCCTCCCTCAGGGTGCGTCGAAGTTTGTATTCATGTCTTTTGAAGATATTTATGTTTTTATGACTTTGTACATTTTATGAGAAGTATATTGAATGATTTTTGTGCCACTTTGCAACACGAAATTGCTTAAACGATGGATTTTCAGGAATACTGAAATAAATTTGCTGGGACACCAAGAAAAGTTTTTTGACGTGCCAGCCGGATGGGAATCCCTTCACCCGTCAGTGCAACGAAGTACCGGGAAAAAGTTGGGGAAAGAGGGATCGATCCTTTGAGGATCGATCCTCAAAGGATTCCACCCTTTTCCCCATCTATTTTCTTCCTCGAAATCGATGGGATCGGCCGACGAGGGGGCTTCCGAATCGCCACTAACGGCCGCGTTAATGATTCATGAGTGTCCCGCGACGGGAAAACGAAGGAGATTCCTCACAGAGAAACGAAGGGGGATTCCTCACAGAGAAGGGGATTCCCAGCCCTGGGAATCGCTCTCGACCGGATGCCCTTTTTCTTCGCGGCCGGGGATGCTGGCATCTGCTTCCTTCCTCGGGGCTCTCGCGAGGACTCGCGGGATGGAGGAAGCGAGCGACTTTCACTCGCGGCGTGCATCCAGGGATGCGAGGTCGTCGCGTCGGCCCTGGTCGCTTCGAGGGCTTTCACCTTCCGTCGGACGTCGGAGTCGCGACCCTCTCCACAGCCTTTCTCGCTTTTCCGGAAACGCGTCTTTTCTCGGGGCCGAGTGATGCGGCTGGGTGTCGACTCGAGGTCATCCGGATTACTGCAAGTCTTGCAAAATGAAGAAACGGGGCATGGGTGAATGATGAAAAAAGAGCGAATAACAACTGCAAAAAGACTCTGAATGCGTCAAGGAGTTACTTTTGGCCGATGACGCGCTCCTACGGGCGGCAGGAACCGAGACCGAACGGGTAAACACGCCCGATTCTCTATTAATGGAGTATGATATGCGGGATCGTCTCTCTCCCCGTCTAAAAGTGGCCGGCGTCGATCGCCGGAACGATGGGGGGGCTGGATCCCGAGGGAATACGGGACGGAGGATCGCGAATACCAGATCTCAGATGATCCCGGGGAACGGCTGGAAAGGGGGGAAGATGAGAATCCCGGACGTTCCGAATGCATGGGAAACTTGAGCCTGCACGGAGCCGATGAGAATGAGGGGAAAGGAGACCCGGGGTCCCGAGGGCGTCCGGCCTTCGTTTCCAGCCGCTTTTGCGAACAAGATCGAGACTTGCCTCCGTCTCGAGGCTCTGCTACGAAATGGAGCGAGAGGCGGCGGAGGACTAATTACACTAGAATGTCACGAAAGAGGGGTTGGGAACTGGGGTGAAAGGCTCTTACATTCGAGGGACGAGGCTCGTCTACGTATGAAGCAAGGTTTACGAGATGGAAGAGCTCCCCAAGGCCATCGGTTCTGCGCCGGCCGAACCGTCGCGGCAACGTCTTTTCTCGGAGAAATGATGTCGATGCACGAGTGTCCGCCCCAGTCGTGTAAACATAGGCGCGGCATGACTCATCTCCCGACGAGAACTACCGTAGAAGCTTTGCACACGGTGAGAACATAGTGCGACGGGCGATCGCTGAATCGTTCGAATCTGCAAAGTGCACGAAGGTCGAGGCCGTCGGTCTGTGAAGTCGTTGCCGTGCTGGGACGAGTTCGTTGCCACCTCTCGACGGACGCGATGTCCTCGATGAGAGAAATGAATTCAAATTTAAGAAAATATCCGTCCGCGTGAAAAATGTGGCAACCCTGGCACTAACGTGGCGTCCGAGTGCCTCTCGGACGTGGGCCGACACTCGATCCGATTGCAAATTGATTTTGCGCTGCCGGTTGGGCTGTGCAATTTCCGTCGGGCGTCCAATGCGTTCATAGTATTTCGCCGGTTTAAAGAAGAACTCTGAGGGTTTGTTGTTTGACTCGTGACGTGAAGCCGAGCTCGTGGAGCTGGCCTTTCGTCCGGCACATTGGGATGATTACGAGCGCAGTATTAATTTCATTGACTGCTAATCCGACCGAAAATTTTGTCAAAAAAACTATCCACGTCTAACTTCTTTGAGAGCTGTAGGCCTTAACCTAGGCTATGAAAAGCCCCTCCCTCTTTGAACTTTTTTTTTTTAATTTACCAAGTGTCATTTGTCCGAGTTAGGAATTGTGGTGACTTCTATCACTTAGAACGTGATAAGGCTTCCGCCAGCCTGCCAAACGCAGACATGTCTATCAAGGTAGAGGAGTGTGCTTCCTTTGCTTTGTGGGGAGATTTTGAGCCATCATTTTAGGCTAGTGTCACCAGATTCTCTATATGAAAACCAGGACATTTTCGAGAAAAATGCCTGAATGTTAATCCTTGCAATGCAGAAAAGCTTGGACACCAGAATGGATAGGAAATTTCAGATTGGGGTATAACCTGAATAGCCAGGACATCCAGTCACCCTGTTTTAGGCCTACCAGCTCAAAACTGAACAATTTAGCAGTATTGAAGGATGCCATGGTCAGTTTAAAACTTCTCACATTGTGTCAGAATAGGATATAGTTGACATGGAGTTTAACAAATTCAAGGTGTCTGAAGTTGGGAAGTGGGGACATTCATTCTTGGTGTGGGGGCTACCTGCTTTGAAATGGACTTTTGAAATCACTCTATTTTTGAAATATCTATTCCCTGCACACTGCTTAGTCTTCAAGTGAGCGCTCTGTCCTAACTATATGACTTGTGAAATCCTGCATCTCAATAGGTACTCTTAGGTTGAAACTGCTGAAAACAAACATGCATGGCTCTTGTAAAGCGACGAAAGCCATCGCTCCGGAATGTGCGACACCTTTCACGACTTTCAGACCTAGCATTAGATGTCCATTTACACTTTGGAAAGCAAAGCCTGCTTGGTCATGACTTGGGACCAAGCTCTCTTTTAGAATGTAGGTGGCATCTACTGTGTAGATGTTATGAGTCAGGTGACTTCTGGCATGCCCCATATGTCAGGGCCAAACTAGCTTGGCCAGTGGACTCTACCGTGTTTTAAATAATTTGTGCAAGAAATGAAGCTTGAGGTTGGGTGACATCTTGTGCTGGGCTGTAATTGCTCTCTGTACCCTACATATGTGTTAATACTGCTATTATAATATTCAAGTAGGTCCCATGTTAGGAAGTGATTGGCTAAGCCTCATGAAAGGCATACACTAGTCATAGCCCTGAAATTTGGATGGGTTAGTTGGGCCTGCCATGTTCAAAGTCCATCCTAAGCTTAGCACTGAAGGTACTTTAACAGTACCTTCAATGCTTTACCATGAGATGTGGCTTGTGGAACTGATCTGCTTAGATCCAATCACAAACCTTGATGACATTTGGATGGCATGGAGCGACTTTATTTTCTGCAGTTATCTTTAACTGTAACTGGGTATGATGAGTATGATGTGTGAGTATACTCGTCATGGGATTTCAGCTCCTCAAAACTTGTGGGTTTGACAAATGTACTCATCTTGGGTCTCTGGTATAGAAAGAGTATAAACTTTTTGTGAATGCTCTTTCCATAACATTAAAGTTTCAAGGCTGTGGGATGAAAATTCACAGGAAAAACAAGTACTCCAATTTCAATTTCTAAGGAATCATTCAAATTGCCAAAAACAGTCTCCTTAAAGGATTATCTTGAAATGTTATTTTAAAACATAAAAAATCAAGTAAAATTTCAAGGAGATGAATCAATACAGAGAAATTAAATTCCATTATTCATCCAAGTTCCCCACAGAAAAAAAATTACCCACCCAGTTTGCCACCATTATGGGGTAAGCTTGCCAGTTAGAGGTTATTGGCAAGGTGCTAGGAAGCTGTACTGGCTCAAAGGTCTCCTGGTCTCATTGTGCTACTGCTCCAGGCATGGGGAACACTTTGCTTACTTCTACCAGGAACTTACTTTTAACAAAATTATCACCCCAGAGGGCTCCTGCAATTGATGTATGCATGAAATGGTGGGGGGGGGGAGACAGGTAGTTTTGTACTTTGTTCCATTGTTTGTAATTCTATTATTTATCTTTCATAACAATATTATTTATGAGTTTCTGTTACTGGTTGAATTCCAGGTACTAAGACATATAATTAGTTGTGTATCCAAACTGAGCTAAAGCAGAAATTCATCATGCACCCAATCTATGTCCAAGGCTTCATAGAAAAATTGCCCACAAATTCCATGCCATAATAAAACAATTCCTATCCCCTTTTTCTATTGCCATTGTGTCTCCTGCATAGGCTGGACTTCCAAGGCCACTTGATCAGGCAATTGCTAATATTCCCCCTCATTGAGATGAATCACTGACCAATAGGAGAGATTCAAGATTGTAATTTTTATTGGGTGACCATTAAGCTATTCAGCATTTTGGTAGATTTGCCATGGGTACTACTGCCTATATAGTAAAATTTAGTTGTGTTCTGCATTGTGTTCTGCATTATGAGTCAATCAGTGGGGTAGGCAGGAAATCAGCAAGGGGGGGGTTGAGGCCAGCTAGACACCCTAACCTTATGCCTAGCTCCACCACCCGGAATTTACCTTTTCAAAGAAATCATGGTCAGGCATCTTGGGTCTGTGGACGGACATCAGACTTTCCTCGAAGGGGCATAACTAAAACTGGAATTCCCAAGGAAGGTTGAAATATGCCTGTCAGTGTTACTGACTGGGAAGCTCAAGGGGGGGGTTCTAACCCCCAAAACCCCCTCTTTCCATACGTCACTGAAGTCAATTGAAATGAAAGTTTGCTAATTTTTCTTTCCTATTCATTGGTAATACTTGTTGCTTGTAAAATATAAAAGTAGGCCTTTCAAGCTGACCTTGAATTGAGTCCTCAAGTTGGTTAGCTTGCTGGTGATATTAGGCCCATTCCTAGGCCTACCATGAACAGCATTTTCTGAACCTATGTTATCCATCTTTCATTTCAGATTTCCCTAGTTTTTTTTTGTCCCTGTGGTATTTGTGGGCCAGGAGGCCTTTTAAAGCAAAATTTACTTAATCACCTCACCCAGGAACCTTCCCCCGATCACAGCCGAGATGTCCACGTCCAGTGACTTCGGGAACCCATTGCGGAAATTCAAGCTCGTTTTCTTGGGAGAACAAAGCGGTGAGAAACACGAACTCGTGTCTGACATTTTCCATCTCGACTCGTCATTTCTCTGGGTACATTTGACTAGATTGAAGGGCTTGGTGGTAGGCTTCTGATGAATCTTAGGGACACTATGAGAGAGCATTTTTCAAAGTTGAATTAATTCAGTTTTTTTTCTTGTGCATGTTTGTGTCCATCTCCATCCCATGTGGCTCCTTATGTCCTAATATTTGCATATCTTCTGATTTTCCCCCATTTTTTTCAACAGTGGGAAAGACGTCACTCATAACGCGCTTCATGTATGACAGTTTTGACAACACCTATCAGGCCACCATTGGCATAGACTTTCTCTCAAAGACAATGTATCTTGAAGATAGAACTGTGAGTTGTATTTCCATATGTATGATCTGCAGTTCTCTATCTGCAGTTGCAATATACATATAATTGACAATTGGATTGTGTTTTCTCCTCTTACCTTTCTCAGGTTCGCCTCCAATTATGGGATACTGCAGGACAGGAGCGATTTCGCAGTCTCATACCGTCCTACATTCGAGATTCCACTGTAGCTGTGGTGGTGTATGATATCACAAGTTGGTTTTTTTTTTCTTCACTTGATGAGGCACTTTGTGACATACTAATATGGGGCTTGCATTCCTTATGATATATTTTATTCTTGCCCCCATTTTCTCCCAGATGCAAATTCATTCCATCAGACGTCAAAATGGATAGACGACGTGCGGACGGAGCGAGGGTCTGATGTGATCATCATGCTGGTGGGGAACAAGACCGACCTGTCGGACAAGCGGCAGGTGACCACCGAGGAGGGGGAACAAAAAGCAAAAGAGCTCAATGTCATGTTCATTGAGACCAGCGCTAAGGCTGGTTACAATGTCAAGCAGGTGAGGATGTCACTCAGAGTTTCCTTCCCTGTGGTCAGTTACTTCCAAGTTCTGTTTCATCCTCCAAAGACTCAACTCCATTGTCATGTTGGCTCCTTTTTCAAATGTTTACTTTAAGGTTGGCTTTTTGTTTGACTTTTCGGTTTGAGTTATATTGTGAAGAATATGGGAACATTATGGAAACCTCAAGTCAACCAACAAAGTACTTTTCTCATTTCAGCATTATACAGTGTTCTATGATATATATAAATTGAGACAAAAATGCATTATGGAAAAACTTAAAAAAGAGAAACATATAAGGAATTGAAATGCAAATGAATCCAGTCCCTTGGATTCGCTTACAGATTTGTTTGCACCATCTTGTTGGAGCCAATTTCTCCCAAGTATGATAACATACTTTTGTCAAGTCATGTGCATTGTGTAGTTAATGCATTGGATGACAGTAGGCTCAGACCTCCACAGAAGTGGAGATGGTTGGGACAACAAGGATTTCTCGCCTTTGGATGGATTGGAATTCCTGTGTGGTTGTGGCTCATTTCCTTGCCTCACTCCTTTGACAGACTTGAGAAGTTATGCTAAAGAATTCAAAATATTTTCAAGGCATTGAGAATCCTAGTATGTACCTGAGCTACTAGGGCTGTCACAGTGGATTGATATGTTGATGTGACTGTTGATAGTTGGAGGCATCAGTGGTTTAATCAGCCATCATGATGGTTCTTACTTTCCCTCTCAACAACCCACCCATAACCAGATTGAAAATGCCATGAAACAGAGACAATCCCCTTCTATTGTGACAAGAGGTGATGGTAGTTACCATCCTGATCATGATGAGAGATGACAGGATGCTGAAATCTGTCAGTCAATGCCTCAAAGCATTCAGGGATAGTAAATAATGCATTAATCCACCATCAATTGTTCTGGTTGAGGCAGCAATGCTTTCAAAACAGCTTTTGTGGCAGTGTTAATAGCAAGATATATTGACTCACCTTCGTCAGAGTCTGACTCTTCCCACCAATGCAAGTTAGGTTAGGTTAGGTGAGGGTTATGAAGGATTGCATTAGTAGTATATGTGAACCTGTGAAAGTTAAGGTTTTGGTTGTTTAGTTTAGGGAAAAAGGTGAGTCTTTTTTTTTTTGGAAGGGCTGCCCTTGAAATACATCAGGAAGGAAACAGCAATAAGGAGAATGGAGGATATTGGATTTTAGAAGCGGGATAGATTGTTGTTGCAAGGTACAGTACTTAACATAAGGCCATATAGGGAAATTCATGCATGGCATGGTTGATGGAGAAAGTATCAAAGAGGGATGGAAGAACTTCAGCTTTATTTTGGCTGGGTACTTATAAATAAAAAGATTTGGGTTTTTGGGGTATGAGTGCCCTTATTGCTCAAAAGAGAAAGATGATGTTTATGTGCTGCTGGAATGTGGAAGTATCATGAGTAATTGTTTAGGTCAATATTTTGGAAGTTCTCTAGTTGTTGCAGCTCTTTGCTAGAAATAACATAATTTAAACATGGCAATTGTTGACTACATGTACTGGGAAAATGTTGGAAATTGGGAAATAAACTCCCACGTATTTCGGCATTCTGTTCTCTGACATTCTCTTGCAAGAGGCATCCCCTCGTAACAGTAACCTAGGCAGCTCCCTCATTTTATAAGCCCTTAAAAGCTCCCTCTTTTATTGAATGCTTTAAAGCTATTCCTTATCTATAGCAGGGACAGGAATTCAGATAAGATAAGAAGAATCTGATTGGAGAACCACAATAGTTCTCCTTTTCCCAATATTTTTCAACAGTTTCTAGGTTTTCTGCCTTCAAAGGCTGCATGAAGTAATATGACATAAGGCGCTGTACCGTCTCATAAATGTGAGGTTAACCATAATGATGAAAGAGGCATATCCAACCCCCATGTGAGAATCCCAACAAACCCTTCACCTTCATTGACTGTCTTTTTTTTGTTGAGCAGCTCTGTTCTTCACGCGTTTGGTTCAGGCAGTAGCTGTTGCAACCTGAATAATTTTTTTGACTCAAGAGGGTGTGGCCAGGTCTTTGCAGTCAAAGAAAAGTATTTGCTCATGGGATGAATTCCTTTCCAGAAACAAATAGATTATTTTATCAACTATCTTATAGCTAAGTGTGAGTTATTTGAAATCTCAAGGTGAGATTGTTATTCTGAAGAAGTGGAAAGGGTCATGGATCAATAGACAGTGACATGACACAGCAGTTCACTGATTTCTGTGACATGACTCAGCAATCAGACTCCTATTGCAAGTACATTGTTGAAATGGATGTGTGACTGTACTGTGTCTAAGTGGCAGCTCCTTAATACATCAACATTGTTTTTTTTTCCTGGCAGTTGTTCCGTCGGGTAGCCGCAGCCTTGCCAGGAATGGAGTCCCCAGATAATAGGAGAGGAGAAGATAGTATCCTTTTACTGATTATCTCATACATACTGTATGCTTCTTTAGCAGCAGATATTTAAAGGTCTCCAATACCTCCCCAAAGTGTTTGCTTGCCTTTGCACAGATAAGCTGAGAAAAAGTATCATAAGTTCTGGCAATGTGAAAAGTTAAGCTGCTTTTCATGCACTCATCATTGGTTTAACAATTGAGGTACAGAATTCTGGAACTTGCAATGTTTTTGCTGACAGAGAGGGAGTACCTGAATAGCATCATAGCCTGAAAGTTTTCATTGGATCATTACGCTTCTTATAAAGTAAGTTATGAGAAAGGTAAGCACCATTTTGCCAATGGAGTCAAGTTGTATCACTTGAAAATCTCTGAGCAATATATTGTGGAAAACCATCCATCCAACTCTTGGCATTTTGTGTTTTTTTTTCCTAGAATGAACTTCTTTGTTGAGATAGGGTTACCTTTCTGCCAGCAAAAAATTGTGTGACTCCACTCTTGCTGTATTATATGGTGTTACTCATTTCTCTTGGGCAAGATGAGGTATTTTGGGATGTTTCTGGTTCCCAATTGGATGTTTCACCTAAAAAGGAAATGGAGAAGTGGTGCGAGATTAGGAGTGCCAAGAGGATGAGGCTTGAATAGGGGTGCAATTTTTTTTGTGCATGGTCTTGTTACTGAGGTTTTGAAGGAAATCTTTCATTTCCCCCCATTTTGTATTTGACAATGCAATATATCTTGATTTGATAGGAAGTTATTGAACTTTAAAATATCAGAACTTCAGTTTTGGCCTTATTGGTTCTTGGTGTAAGAAGCTGCAGGAAGGACTTCAACCAGAGTATATCAGTTAGCATATGTTTTCATGTGGTGAATAGGGACAACTTGAAAAACATGATGGAATGGCTTGAGGTCATTGAAGTATCTTCCAGGAATTTACAGGAATAAGAGCTTCTGAATAGACTACTTGCTTACTGTTACTGTCCTTTCCAGATTTTATGGATGCCCAAAATATTGTTGGTTAATGTGGCAAATGTAGAAATTATCTACTGGTGATCTTATCATGGATCTGATTCAAATGAGATCTTGTATCTTCAGCAGTGCTCCAGTATAGGGAGAAAGTCTCCTTCATTGATGAGTGGGAATTTCTTTTACCTGTTTCTAGTATTTCTCAGTGACCAAATAGTCAGAGAATTTCCTTCAATATCTTGTTTACAAAACCATGTTTGGGGAAAGTGTGTGCAGAAGTAGTTCTTATTTTACTGCACAAAAGAAATGGTCAGAGGGTTTTTTTGAATGTTGTAATGCCTTTTACTAACATTGAGCTTACTCTTGTTGTATGTCACTACCCAAGTTTCTCCACATAGGATAACTTCACAGCACTTCTAAACATATAGAACTGCTAAGTGCATGCATGCCAAGTGCAAGGAATGTACTGGACCTTTCTCAACACTCCTTATAACGTCCAAGGTGAGAAGGGGGATTGGTATCATTTTGGGTATGCATAATGGGATTTAACCTTCTCCTGGCATTCTGGACTTTTGCATCTACTGATTGTTTCTCCACTCTCATCTCCAATAGGATGATGGTGTACGAACACATACACCAGCAATGTGCATGCTGAAAGAAAGTTGATCTTCCTAGTGCATACTCATGCCATCCTTCAGGTCTGCTGGATGAGCCTATGAAGGGAAATGTAAATTTAATTTTTAAACTTGCTATAAATAACTGGAATGGGATGCCTTTCATGGGAAGGGAATGGCTGCTTATGTGCTTCTACTTGCATGTGCTGGGCGATTTTGCTTTGATCCCTTGCCTGCTTCTGTGTTAATTTGGTTATCATTTGTAGCTTACCTTCAGTTATATTTATTGGAAAGATACTGGAAAAACTTCGTGGAAGTCTCTTGATCTTGCCTAATTGTTCACTTAATGTTAATGATAAAACTTGATGAGTAGGTTCAAGTTCAAGTAGGTTGTTATCCTTTTGCATATTTACAGTATTATCCATTATTTATTTGCTGACCCCTACCTCATTTCCTTGGCTGAGTTGTTAGGACCTCAGGCTAGCGTATGAAAGCCCCAGATCTAATTGGTGCTCTCAGGTCATACCTGCTTCCCCTTGGGCTGATGCTGAGGCCACCCTATGCTCTGGTGTGAGGGGTAGGGGTTTGGTGCATCTCATTGGCACCAGCCATAATTTCCCCATAGAAATCTTATGAGAGGAAAGAATTTGGTTTTGTTGGCTAGGTAGCTTTCACTTCCTCTTAGTTTCTGACTGGAAAATTGCATGAGCTTTCAATATTGCAAACATTTTTTTCTCCCTCAAGGGCAGTGTTTGTGAAACATTGAGGAGACGTCATGGATAACCATTAGTTTAGCTAGAAGTATGTTTCTCAGCATCTATAGGTCATATAACCTTGATTCTGGATTGAGCTGTTTATTATACCATGGGTATCTGTATTGAAATGGGTAGAGCAGAGGATAGTCTAATAAAAGATGGGAGAGTCAAATTGAAATGTGATGAGTCATTGGTAGATGTAAACCAGATGGATCTAATGCAAAAAATTGCTCATGGGCTAGAAACAGCTGTCAAAATAGGCAGAGATGGTGTGTTTAAGAATCAACTTGAGAAAATGATATATGAATATAAAACTGAGCTGGTGAATGAAAAGTAGCTTTTTCTTTCATTTTGTTTGCATCTTGAATCATGTAAGAGGAACTTTTGTTTGTAAAGCCAGACTGAGATAGACAACACTTTGAATGGACTGGGTCATGCGTGCCATCTCTCGGAGAAAAGGATTTTTCTCTGACTGGATGTACTTTCATGGCCCTTTGTGTGCTTTCAAAATCTATCATTTTCATGAGCCCAGGTGGATTTTGATGACAAAGTTCTTTGAAAACTCAGGCTTGTAGAGCTATATGAGCTAGTTGGTGGATGTATCAAGTGGTACACCTCTATATGGTCTCATCACAATGGGCTACAGATTGCCTCTTGCGACCTTCAAGAGTGGTTTCTGCTTGAACCCAACAGGGACCAGGTAAATTAAAGTTGTCATCCATTCAAAATTAGTATGGATAGTACATGTTTCAGATGATGATGTTATCTTGGAAAGAGCCTGGGACAGCTATGAAGTAGTAATAGTTCATCAAGTAATCATTCCATCATAGCCTGAAGGTGACAGGACCATAAGATCTCAGGATTCAATTAGCTTCTACACACCTTGGAGGTTTTTTCCTTTCAATTGTACTGTTTGAATACTTACCTTTTCAATATTGTTTCATATGTTCATGTAAAGGCAGTGATGGAACCTTCTGTGTATACTATGCATGAAAAAAGATTCACCCTTGTAGGTTTCTTTAGTTTCATTCTGCATGTTTGCATGATTATAGTACAAGGTTCTGTCTTCATTGTTTGATATTGATTTGTTAAATGTTGATTGATTTGAGTTGATTGCTCATAAGCTTGATGCAGAGTGCTTGAGTTTCCTTGACCATGCCCCCTTCAGTGACGGAAGTGATTCTGAAAGACACTCCCATAGAACCCCCAAAAGACCAGGATGGAGGGTGTGCGTGCTGAAACTGAGACCCGTCGGTGGGGGAATCCTAAGGCTTTATTCCCAGCAGAACCCTCCTTGGTGATCATCCACTTAAAATTCCTCTCGCCGGTCACTCCCTTCCCATTGGCGTCACATCTTTTATAGATTCACTTCATAATATTTTTCAGCATCTGTTTAGTGGACCATTCATCACCCGGTACTTGTGCACTTCTTGGCTGTATTTGAACTTGCCCTCTGGCTCTCTTACATCCCAAAGACAGCAATAAGACTAAAATTGGTGATGATCTGGTGATGGGAGAGAAATTTTAATATATGGGGGTGTGTGGTTTTTCCTCGAAGCAGCTAGCCCTGTGCCATCGTATGAGTTCTCCATGTCTCGCTTCATCTTTTCTTGTGTTCACTATGTCTTAAATCCTATTAGTGTTCTTCAGCTCTCTTTGAGCCCATTTTGTTTATGATTCAAAAGGTTAATTGACCAATGTTAATTGCTATTTCAGTGATATGGAATCTCCAGGGCACATATTTGCTGCTTTGCACTTTGTGTTGCAAGTTGTCCTTCAAGCTAGCTCATATTCTATAAACTATTTTTGTACAATACTTTAATAATTGTTTTTGCATCTATGCTCACATCTGGTTTTTGAAAACATCCACATTGCATCACTTCTGCAATTATATCTGAGGCACTGATACTCCATCACAGAATCCCAAAACTCTGCATATCTTTTCTCATGCCTTACCATTGCTTTGGCCAATTGGAGCCACCCAAATATTCATTGCCTTTTTTTCCAAAATGATATATTTATTCCATTCAAATCAAAAGAACTTCATAGGGGCTGGGTGGTATGACTCCATTTGGTATATTCATACCTTTTCACTCTATTAGACTGTCAACTGAGTAATGGGAAGGGTATGTCATGTTTGACGAGGTAGCTAAGGTTTTGATTTCTTGACTAGCAACCCTGGAGAAGAAAAAGTATGCAGAGTTTTAGGAGGTAATGTGTTGGAAATTGTTAACTAAGGTATGAAGAAGTTCATCAGAATTTGAGTAAAAAAGAGAAAGCCTTGATGAAATTTCACTATCAATAAAATTATCCTGATTCTCAATATTCCTGGTTTCTTTTTTCCAACTTGTTTTTGTCCTTTTACTCCTTGAAGTCTCATGCTGGGGGAAATTGCTGGCTACACTGCTTTTGCTTGCTCAGCATTTGTTTTGATCGCCTGTAGTGTCATCTGTTCTCATCTCATTCCTTGCCTTAAGTATAAGCTGTTTTCAATATAAAAAAATTTCTTTTCATAACGAAATTAATGGGCAATGAATAAAGTCCTTGAGAGGTCTTTTCCTTGACTGACATGCTTGCTCAGTCATTCCCTTGAAGCCACAGGAGACGAGCCCAGACACGGGGAAAGAGGAAGGCTCCAGTTGCATCTGCTGATTTTTGCAGCCAACGAGAGGAGATTTTGCAAAATTGTACACAAGCATGCAAATTTTCATAGCCTGATTCCCTTATTTGATGTCCCCAGTTTGACGTGGGTGGAGGTTCTCTGCACTGCAGTCAAACTGCCATTCCTAGCAGAAACTTTTGATGTCCGTTTACCCTGTGATTCGATCCAGTTTTTGGCACAATACCGGAGATGTGTTTGAAGAATAAATGAGATTCTCCCACTTCTATCCTCATACCCAAATAACAGCAAATAAAAGCCTTTTCACTTATTCAACATTTTGGCTGTCTTCATCTATTTCCATTGCCTGCTCCTAAAAAAAAATTAGACATTGATGCTTAGGGAGACTATTCCGCTTATGAAACTTCTTGCCCTTAAAAGCTCTTAAGGAAAAAGTTAGGGATGTCATGAAATCTTAGGATCTGAGTAAAGTCCAAACATTGAAAATGAATGTATGTCTGTATTTAAGAAAGATGAAAAACGAGAATCATTTTAGACTGATTGATTGCACAAAGAAGCATCACAAAACATATGCACGTGAAGTCCTATTGTAGAGCAACACCTATATCCCTTTCTTTACTTAGAGTTCGGGCTGCTTGCATAACGATGTTTATTTCAGACATTGGTTATCGATAGTCATAGTTTGAACATTGCCTACGAAAACATCGGTTAAACGCTGCCTACTTTCGATTGCGTGAACGATCCCAAAGCCATGTTTTCATTGTATCCCATGAAAATGTCGAAAACACACATGTCGACTGTCCGATTGTCGATTACAAACTATGTCGAATTCCTGAGAGTCGAAGGAATGAAATGTTGAAAGTCAAAATGCCGAAAGAGAGAAAAGTCGAAGTGATCTTTTATTTATTTCGTGAACGAAGTCTTAAAAAACTTGTCATGCCGAACATGGGGAAACTGCACTTGGTCCAGAAAGAAAAGCAAGTTAATTGGCTGTTACAAATTTGATAACCTCTGACATGCGGCATTCAAAACTGAACATTGTGTCACTGCACGCAAGATTGCAAGAGCAAAATCTCGCATATGGACTTGGAAATCTGGAAGACAAAAATAATATATATGAATATATTAAATGTTTTCAAGATTTTTGGATACAATTGTTGGCAACATAACTCACATGCACATAACGGGGCCTTCAGAGAATGTATTTTGCATGAAATAAATTGTCTCAGTTTTAGAGGCAGCGATTCACCAGGTCCTCTGCAATGAAAGGAGATAAAGATTGGGATGGTCGAATGGGTAGGGAAGAACTCCCCAGCATGCCACACATACACTCCATATTATTGTTACAGTTCCGTGCGTGCTCCTCTATTGGTGGTGGGAATCACCACACTGTAGGTCAGGGCTGATACAAATCAGGGTTTATTAAAAACAAGGCACAGCGGTTAAGATCGCACCAAGGGGATAAAAGGGATAAGATCACGTCGTTGAGCGGTTAAGCTAGTACACAAGCAATAGTCCTCGGCCAATCAATGATCCTGGAAGATGACGATCGGGAAATCTACACCATGGGACGAAAGGGGTAAAGGAATCAGGAATGCCTAATCCCAAGGGGTGAGAGGTGTCAAGGAATCGGGATTGTTTACTCCCGAGGGACGAAAAGGTTCAGGACGTCGGGAATGTCTAATCCTGCAGGGTAAAAGAGTAGAGACTCATTACCCATGGGTGATAAGCGAAAGGAATAGATAAATGGGCTGTAATCAGCTCTCTTCTCTCGACCGCCAAAAAAGGGAACAATGGGAATCCTCACTCCTCAGGCGCGTGCGATCTTGCGGTACAGGCCATCCTGTCTTGGCACTTGGACGCTGAATTACTGGATTAAAATGTAAGCATAACTCTGCCTCTAGTCTGTGAGTGCCAGACGGAAATGAAAAGAGAGGTGATTCAGAACAAAAGACATAGAGGGTTACTAAGAGAGATATCTCGATTGGGGTCAAGGGTCAGAGGTCAGGTGTGACACCTAGGGGGTCATGCATACACTGCGGTCTCGCTGGGCGACTCATAGAGAGCTCTTCCCTCGCATACCGGCAGTCCTGCTAGGCCACTCGCCATGTTGTGCCTGCTGGGCTGTTACATTATTTTTATTGGTCAGAAAATTATTATTTTCATCTTTATTTCTTATTCACCTGCTCAACCATGTCTTCCAACATGAATAAGGATGACTGGAGATGGTGCACTGCATAAAGGATTTTCTTTTCCTCTTTGTATCTTGCCATGGAGTGTAAACAATGAGGTGGTAGATGTCATTACGGAACATAAGAATGAACTGCTCTTCTCTGCAATTATATTCTTCTCTTGCTCATCAAATCATGAACATATAACTCTAATTGTTTGGTAGACACAGCAAAAGATGAGTGGCCGGTTTATTTATTGAGGAACAGCTCTCAGTGAGCTGCTCCAAGGGAGCCTTGGTGGAAATACAGGGAATCTCATTCATAGAGACATCACTAATATTTTTTTATTGGGGAATGGGGAATGTTTATTTGTGTGCTTCTAAATGACCAACTTTCTTCAAGCAGGAATGCAATCTGCTTACCGTTTCTGTCAATGCTTTGTTTAATAGATGCAGTGTAAAGCAACTGCAACAAAGAATGATTCTGCCAATAACATTTTCCCATAAGTAATATTTAGGATAAGTATAGACATTAAACAAACTGTGTAATCCACAAGGTGTGACACTGGACATTCCAAATTTGATTCCAAATTAAAGAAGACCATTGTGAACATTCTCAAATCAATTATCGCCTTTGCAACTACGTCACCATTTCGTACTGCTAACCAAAGACTAGAAAGAACAGAATGTTTTTAGCTGATTTCAGAAATGTTATGATTGCATGCCAGGAATGGAAGGACCTTTCCCGGCGATTAAAACCTGTGGAGTCAGGGTTTTATGTTGTGAGGAATGTGAACGTCATACTGTAATTCTGCATTTTGAGCGATGGAAACCACTCGAGGAAACTACAATGAGGTGTTCTCTTTGTGGAGTCTGTGTGAAAGCAAGTTGCGACGTATAGCCAAATAGCCAGTATTTCAAGAGGTATGCTTCATATTACTCAATTCAAGGCAGCAGAAAGGAGGCCCTGCTGAGAGCGACTCCACCATCCCCTGACGAGTCCGGTGCGAACTCTAGTCTTCTCATCCATCCTAAAGAAGGGGAGATGGGAGGGAAACTTCGACTCGCCGTGGAAAATCCCCAAAGCAGTTTGATCAACTGTGCATTTCATTTGCACATTTGCACATCCTCCGATTATAAGGAAGCTGCATGATTTAACCCCAAGTTCACATTTCAGAGCGTTCGGCCAGTAGAGCTGCCACGCAAAAATCCAAACACACAATTGTCGCTCGGCCTACCCAGCAGTCAAAATCGAAAACGCGATGGGTTTGTCCTGTCCTCAAATTTCAAAATGGAAACATATGCATATTTACCTAGAGAGTAATTCTGATGAACTCATGATAGACACATGCTTAGACTTCCTCATTAGCATTGGAATGTGAAGCCAGGGTTATCAAATGTAAGAAAAGGGTGACAGATTTAGATGCCATGAAAAAAAGGGCATTCTCACATGGACCTGATGGGAAGGGCAAATTACATGAAAGGGTAGAAAAGAAAAAAAAACGTTCTTTTCCTGCTTACCCGGATTGAGCGGAGATAATCCTGCAATGTTCCGATCTAGGGCCCAAAGCAAGGGTGCAGTGACATGGTCCCATGCAAGGTTTACCCTGCCTTGAAAAGTGATTTTGCTCACGGAAGAGATTTGCTTGTTTGCATATGCTTTAGGCATGTTCTTCGCAAATATCCATGGTGCGGATTCTATGAAAATGAGACTAATGTAACAGAAATACATGGCAAAAAATTAGAACAACCCCCTGAACCCCCCTGAACCCCCCATACCTCGATCCATCCGATACATCCGATCCATCCAATCCATCCAATCCATCCGATACATCCGATACATCCGATACATCCGATCCATCCGATTCCTCAGATACCTCAGATCCATCCGATGCACAAGAGGTAGAATGTTGACTGGTTTTGAGGAATCATCCGAAACCAAAAGTAACCCTAGTTGCTGGGTAGGCATGTCTTGAGGTATGAAAGTCCCTGGAAAATGAAATATGATTTGCAAGATCAGTGGAATAAAATATTGTAAAATATGCATATGCACCTGTTATGAGCAAGAAGTTAAATTTTGCATAGAAGCAAGTGGAAGAAAGGGCTTGAGTGGGCCCAGTGAGGGGAAGTAGCAATCGGAGGAATGAATAGAAGAAAATATTGTAAAATATGCATATGCACCTGTTATGAGCAAGAAGTTAAATTTTGCATAGAAGCAAGTGGAAGAAAGGGCTTGAGTGGGCCCAGTGAGGGGAAGTAGCAATCGGAGGAATGAATAGAAGAAGTAGCAATACTCCAGTTGAAGATATTTACAAAATATCAAAACTTTAATTGGAAATGTTTTCTTCGCTACTGTATCCTAGGACTTCTTTCAAAGACCTTTGCCTCTGCATATTGAGACTCATTTGTAAGATGTTTCAAATATGGTATGACCAGGAAGAGGAGGTACATGTAATACAAGTTATAAGAATAATACGGAATTGTTGTACTTAAAGGAATTGCTTTTGGGTAAATCTGATAGAGACAGAAGAATAATGGGTCTCTTTAGAAGATTTGCTGCTGCCTGAAGTAGAGGTAGAGGGTTGTCTTGAACATCTTCCCATTCCTCCAAGTTCTTCTGTGTTCGCATTTCGCAAAAAATGAATGAATTAATCACTATCCAAGATAATGGACCGCCAAAGGCGCGACCATAGCGAGTTTGTTTGCCCTTGTGTGCTAATGCACACAAGGGCACTGTGTGATAATGCACAATAAAGTTCCTGGATCATTGGAGAAGTATCAAATTTATGGAGAGTCCACAAAATCTGCCCTTCTTTACCTAATCATATTATTAGTACAATGGAAGGAAGGATCGAATTCATAGACCCTGTGTCGTTCTATTAACCTTATGTAGAATGCAAGCGTCTAGTCTTAAGGGGTTCTTTTAGGTCTTGAACATCTTCCCATTCCTCCAAGTTCTTCTGTGTTCGCATTTCGCAAAAAATGAATGAATTAATCACTATCCAAAATAATGGACCGCCAAAGGCGCGACCATAGTGAGTTTGTTTGCCCTTCAGGCAAACAACTCCCTATTAATATATATTTCTCCTTTTGAAGTAACTGTTCCTTCCCTTCCCATGAAATGAATGAATGATTAAGAAAAGGTTAGGTTTCATTACATCAGGGGTCTGCAACATTGGACCCACATGGTCTTTGCTTTCTGCTCGCCTTAATTGGCAACGTCATAAGTGCTACTATGACTCCTGCCCTGTTGGTTATAGCCATGGTCAGCAAGACTGCAGTCCATGGTATGTGAGTAAAATTCACAAATGGGGGTCATAGTCTTATAAGTTGTGGGCCGCTGGCTTTGATTGTCTGTGTCAAGTGACATAAACTTCTTTCAAAACTGATGTGGCTCATAAATGAAGAGTGCTTCCTCATGAGAAGCACTGGTGAAAATGATCCCAAATTCCGTTTTCTACTTGTGTTACAACTTTGCCTTGTATCACATGCAGTCGAAACTTTAAAATTATCCACCTGAACTTTGGAGCTATGCCTGTGTCCAATCTGAAACCTGTGAAATATTCCTTTCAGGATATCTCACCAGAAATGTCATGCAATAATTTCATCGAATTTTTCTCCATTAAAAATATATTCCTTCCCAATGTTATCATGGGGGAAATGAAGAGGAAAGTGACGGAAAAAGACCTTAAGGAGAGGAACATGGAGTAGTGAGCCAGTGAGGACAAGGGACAATGCTTCCAATGCTCCTGATCCCTTCCTATTATGTCCCAAATCCAGGGGCGCTGGGGGGAGTTCCTTTTCCATCCACTCCACACCTTTCTCTCTTATGATTTTAAGGATTTCTTCCTTTTTCTTTCCTTCGACCTCAGGAACCTCTCCTTCGAAGCCTAGAAGTTGCAAAGAAGATGGATCAATGAATGTGGAACATGAAACCACATTTGCCAATAGTACAATTGTTGATTGCAAACGATGTGGAATCCTTGAGCGTTGAATGAATGAAGCAATGAAAGTGAAAAAATTCCATGAGAGAAATGTAGTAAGAAACTTCTGCTTCCTCTGTCGGTGAATTCTTCAAAAGTTAGTGAATTAAGTCCTTAAATCATTAGTCATGCAGAATATGTAACAATGTGAATTTCGTTAGATTTTTCATATGAAATGAAAAACATCTATTAGCAACCAATGTTGAATGAAAATGGTGAAATTGTCAAAATGTCGATTGTTATAATACCAGAGGGAAAACGTGAATTAATGTAGAATCTTTGAGATTATGAAATCCTCTTGGGGTCTATTAAGTTCATTGGATCTTGATACATGGTGTTTCAAAAAAGGCTCATAGGGAGATTCCATTTCAAATTAGGCAAGTCCATAGTTTTGTCAGGTTAAACTTCATTCTGGTGTCATTTTTCATGATTTCATTTAAATTGATTATAGGCTGTATTGCCAATGTCAATCGAAGTTGAAAATTTAGGAACATTGATAAATCATTGCTTCAAATTTCCATGGTTTGTGGACAGGCGCGTTGTCATGGAGAAAGACCCCATTGACAACTTTCCTCAGCGTTTTTCCTTGATGGCATCATGTAAATTTTTCATGGTGGTAGCATAGGAAACGCCAGTGATTGTACACTCGTCTGGCATGAACTCAAGCAGCAGTAGTCCCTCGCTGTCCCAAAACACAGTTGTCATAATCTTTCCTGTAGATTTCTGAACAAGAAAT
>CAJPEV010000423.1:0-53179 GCA_905338385.1 Darwinula stevensoni
TTTTTTAAAAAAGCAACCTGAACCCAAAGTAACAGTGAAAGCACGGGGTAAGAAGTACGAGAAAAGAGTTAGTCACCGCCTGCCGTCTCTGCTCAGCCGCGTCGGAGCACACTTTAAGGGATCCACCCGGCGAGGAGCATCCACGACATCCGTTCTTCCTTCACACTTTTCATGCTTCAATTTTGAAAAGTTATTGCAGTTGAATCACTGGTTGAGATTTTCTTAAACTTGGCAGAAATCTTTCTCGTTCATCGAAGATTTCGCGTGCTGGAAAATTTGATATAGGATGGAGATACTTTAAGAAATGAAGTGGCCTCCTTTTTTTTCGAGACACGATGTACATTCGTTCGTTCGGACGATAGCACAGATTTCGGCCTCGAGGATACGTAACGTTTCTAGAAGAAAGTGCAGATTTAAAGAGAAACGTGCATTCTTACGGGTGCTCGTGCAGAGTGGAAGGACATTGAAAGAAGTGCTTGAGAAAATTTGGAGATTCGCGATCCGTGTACCCTTTTATCCGCTCCGAAGGCGCACGCATTTTAGGAAATATCAATCGATATTTCTTCAAATATCGATTATATGCTAACCGATCAGAGAAGTGTTAATCGAGGTGTGGTTCCCACGAGTTTACATGCTAACGCGAGATGCATCTCGTGTAGGCCACGAGTACCTGCATCTTCAACGTGCCGACGGGAACGTCTGGACCTTGTACACACAAAGGTCGGTGCGGAGGTAGATACGAGAACTCAACAGACACAACATGTACGTCTCGCGTTTCTACCTCTTTCTACGTGCCTACTCTGCCCCGCACGTATCCGCGTTTTTTTTCCTTTTTTTGGGGTTCGGTAACGAAACTAGACGGCCCGAGGTGACGGGCGGCACGACGAATGCCGACGGCGATCGCTCCATTCCACGCACCGCGTCTGCATCTCGCGTTCGCACTCGCGGTCGTGACGAAAGCGTGACGTTCGATCCGTCGAGACGGAAAGGGAATCCTTCGGGTGCGGAAGAGAGTGAGACGGGTAGGAAGTTCGTTCCCCAGGGCGACGATCGCTTGCGAAAGCGAAGACCGTGTCGTTATCCCGTTGCACAGCAAAGCTGAAACGTGCAGATGGGTACTTATGTTGTGCGTTACGACGTACAGACGTATGTCGTGAAATGCGTTCGTCGAAAAGGTACAGAAGCAAATTATGTGTCTCTCGAAAAGTTACGGATGGGTTCCACTCTCGAGAACCCCTTGTATTCGCTGTTTTGGACACACGGGCGTTCGGAAGATGTGCATACGAACCTCGATCGTCAAGAACGAGGGGCATTATTGTGAGCTCTCGCGAGACAGAACACCTCATGCCCCCGATCGGCGCCACGTCCTCAGCAGTCAACGAACCGTCGCAGATCATTCAGATCTCCGAAAACAATACTGAGAAAGTGTAGGGACCGCTCATTGTCTCCGTCTTGCCAAGGATGTTCCCAATTCATAGTGGGGGGCGGGGAGGGGGGGGGGGGGTAAGAGGGGCATCCTACTAAAAAGTGTTTTGACGTTGAGGCGATGCCATTCGTCGGAAACGACTACGTAACTGGAGATTAGGAGAGTGGCTGCTTGAATGCTCCGGCCCGACACATCCGTCAATGTGGCGACCTACCTCATAGAGTACGAGGTGAATGCCCACCAACCCGCGCACTCGTCAGGTCTGGCCACGTGCCACTTTTTTCTCTTTCCGCGCCTTAAGTTTCATCCAAAGCGTCGTCGTTTCGATGAGGTCGAAGAGGTGCAAACCACCACGACGGCAGCTCCGGAGGCGGTTGCAAATAAAAATGTTTGCAACCCCGTTTCACGGAACCGTATGACCGCGGTAAAAAGGATGTGACTACCCAAATGGAACTATCACGAAGGACATCGTATCCTTGTACCGCATGCTTAACAGGTTTTTCCAGAAAAAAATGCATGTCGGGACTCGTCGACCGACCCTCGTACATGTACGTACTGTATCTCTCGCATTTGTATTCTCCTTGTACGTTTTACTTTCCTCGTGGATTCCGTCCGGATTTATTTTTTTTTTGACTCGACGGCGACAGCACGACTCGGCTAAGACGCGAGACGAGAGCTTCGCCCGTGCGGAACCTTTGCGGTCCGATTCCGGATCCATCGGGCACCGGTCGACCACGGGTGGATGACGGGTGGGCAGACTCCTCGGGACTCACAAGTCCGTCCGTCCGTACTTGTCCTCGTACCTCGGGGGGCTACTCCGTGCCGCACGCGACTCTTTTCTTCGCCGAAGAGTTTCCACTCGCCGGTTCGGCTTCAACTTTTACTCGACGACGTCGTCGCGGTGCTCCCTCGTGAAAACTACGTCCGACCGATGAAGTCGCTTCGTTTCGATCCGTCCAAAGCAACCAGGTCGATGTCACCGGCGAGACATCGAAGGTGAAATTCCGCGCTCTTTCGGCGCCGCTCTCCGAGATCGCGTTTTTTTTATCATCAGAACGCGAAAGCCGAAGAGGTTCCCAGATTGGTCGGTTCGCGAAACTGACGTCTATCGTCTCCATGCTTCAGCGCGAGGACGACGGGAACAACGGAGACGACTGGGTACGACTCTTTTGGAACTTGAGATAAATCCATGGAGGGCCTTCGAGAAAGCTGCAATCGGCACCGACAAATGGAAATTTCCTTTCTAGTCTGTTTTCTCGCTGTCGGTAAAAGGCACTCTTGTCGTCCTCGATTTCCGCAGTGCGGACGAGGCCTTCCGATGTCTTCCGGGTCTTCCGGATTCCAAAATGGAAAAGAGGGAACACCTGCCGCCTCTTCCGAGCCGAGATCGAACTTCATCCAAATCCAAACTTCACCCAAACGCATCGTGAAAAGTAGCCGGGATCTGCTTCTCGTCTATGCTAAACTTAATCTAAATCGAAGCGTAATCTCATCTAAAGGCAATCTAAAAGGAAAAAGTCCGTTTCTCGCCTAGACTCGTGCTAAAACTCTTAAAAGGGGGAATATATATTTGTGGACCGGTTCGACCCGGTCTAAATGCCGGGACGAAGGGGGACGACTCTCGCGGACGAAGAAGAACGACTCTCGCGGACGAAGAAGAACGATTCTCGTTGACAAAAGAGAAAGACCCTCGCGGACGAAGGGGAAGGACTCTCGTTAATTTTCCTCCTTTCCACATCCGAGTCCGAAATCGATGCACACAAATGGGAGAGCGTATTCATGTAACACGGGCCGCGATGTCGGTCTTAAATGGTGTTCCCTTCGATCCACTGCCTTATGGTGTCTTTTCGCTCTTTCACCAGATGCTTCTGGGTTAGAGTTTAAACGAGAACCGGAATCGCCCGATCGTCATGCAGTGAGAAGTCCCGTTCCTTCCGCTTCTCTCTCGTCCGGTGGGAGATTCCCATCCCGCTAAATCTTATTTCCTCGCGTTTGGGAGAAGGAGGGGGGAGGGGAGGGGGGAGGGGAGGGGGAAGAGAGAAACTCTAAGGCACGTTTACTGCCCGAGTGAACCACTTGGCCCCACCCTGAGTCCCGCTTCGGGAAAGGAGTTGCCGAGCAGGATCGGTTACACGATCCGCAAAAAAGGTCGACGGACCACATATGATCGGTAGCATGAAGCACCAAAACGGCAGATCGAGCCGAACGAAACCCCAGAAAGACGAGAGAAACCGAAGAGTCCGGTGATCGCAAGCGTCTTCGGTCGAATCGCATCCGCTTTCGAGGGAGTTCGGGGCAGTCCAGCCAGAGAACGATTCCGTGAAAGAGTGCCAAATGCACCGGACGCATCGGCGATCGATTGGGATTCTCGGAACACACGACGATGGGCTTCTCGAGTCCGCGAAGTAATCCAGAGAAAAAGAAGACACGGAACCGCTCGAACGAGGAGGCAAGGATCTCCGCGGTCGGGTATCTGAAGGAGGCAAGGAGGCAAGGGTTTCCACGGTTCAGTGTCTCAAGTTAGCTATTAGCCAAATGATCTCTTTTCTTGTTTTCACTTCGTGAAACCCCTCGAGAGATCGTGAAACGATAGTCTTTTCCAACTATTGGATGGAGTAAGATGAGCGAAAAGCATCTAAGGAAGCGATGCACGAAACAGCAAAGGATTAATAACCGGAACGTGACCATTGCTGAGACGCATACTGCCGTGGAACCATCTCGTGAGAGCGCAAAAGACAGGAAGAATATCGTTACGGACGAGTCGAAAGCTCAAAATGTAACACACACGTGTGACGTTGCCCAGCTCGTCGCATGCATGCCCGTTTTAACATAGGATAAGTGAGAGAAGTTCCGACCCCCTTAAGCCGAAAATCCGCCCCCTCGCATGCGTTTTGGAATCCATGGTTTTTTGGATCTATGCCATTCGGGAGGAAAGTGCACTCTCTATCCGTTCACGTTTTCAGACCGGAAATTCGCAAGATACGGTTGATGAAAAGAGTATGTTTGGATCTCTTATTACGTTGAATTGTGTCATACGGGAGGGGGGGGGCGGTTTTTCTAACAGGGTTGGCATGTCTCACCTTCCTTGATCCCGCTTTTTGCACGCTTCGAAGAGAAAAACGCGGTATGTTCACCGTTGGAGCTTCCCACGGCATCGTCTTTATCCTGTAACGCATCCTTTCCCAGGTTTTTCCAATAAACGAAGACGAATGGGAGGGGTACGAAGATGAAGCTGGAGGAAGACACGGAGGAGAACATGTAAAAAAAAAAAAAAAAAAAGAAAAAAAAAAAAAAAAAAAAAAAAAAAAAAAAGGAAGCAAGCAAGCCGTTTAAAAGCCGTTTAAAAGAACTCGCCTTTCGTCTTTCTCCCTCCCGCATTCCTCCCCCTCCCCCTCCCCCTCCCCCTCCCTCCCCCCGAATCCTCATGATCATTATTGATGCGTGATGCGCGACGAGGCATTTTCTTCCTTCTCTCGAGAGCTCGTGCTCGCAGCTGCGGGCCCTGCCGAAAATCTCCAGCGGCATCGAAAGGAACTTCCGAGGGGCGAAGAACCCGGAGAGGGGGCTCGATCGGTCTTTGAAAAGAGGTAAGCCGCCGTGAAATCGCATCTCGACCGCAGAGAAAAGAAGAGAGAAAGGGAAGAAAAAAAAAAGAAGCCGGATGGGTATGCGAAAATCTCACGCCTCCTAATAAAATGGCCAGGTTGGAGGTCGGTATGCGCAGTTGAATGGAAAGTAATGGTCGGACCTGCACAGTGTGATAGTAAATCTCGGAGTCGGGGCTCCTCTCGATCTTATCTGCATGTTTATTCCAGTCTCCTGCTGCTTTTCGGATGGAAAGACGATTCTTTACGCTTGTCACGGGTCCTCTCCGGAATATAAAGCAAAAAAAAGTGCTGGAGGTTTCGGGGAACTCGACGGAACAAGGGGGGGGAGGGAGGGGGGACACGAGAAGAAGGACCATCGAGATCGCTCGTCCGTGGAAACGAAGGAGAAGACGACGTCGATCCGATCGCGAGGAAGCGAACACCCGAGGGAACGCGACGGTCCGAAAATTCTTCCTTCGCGGTTATCGATCTCGATTCTCGTTCTTCTCTTCGAGACGAGAGGCAAGGAAGCGAGTTAAAAGTGGATTTCCGCGTGTGATGGTTCCTCGTACCGACGGGACCGAGAAAGGAAAAGTCGTCAGGTGGGACGGAACACACGAGTCCGGACCAACGAAGATCGCTTCCCTTCCCATCCTTCTTCGTCCCGAGCAAACTTTCGCATGCCGTCTCGTCCGGACGAGATATCGGTCGGCACCATTTTTTTTTTTCGGCGAGGTTCACTCCACTATGAAGTTAATTTAGAGCGAAAGTCGCCCGGAATCGCAATTCTCGCATTCGGTTCCGGACTTCCGCGGGAAGCGGGCGCACCGTTGCACGAGGCTCGATGGACTGCTGCTTGTAATTGCGAGGCCGCAACGCCGCAAGAAAAATGCAGGAGCTCCTTACGGCAGCGAAGCAACGCATCGCTTCCTTGACCTTCGTGAGGTCAGAACGATTTTTGAAACAGGAGGATCGAATCCGGGTGAGACGTGGGCCAAGTTGTTCCGTGGGATGAACGTAGCACACGAGCTCGTCGGACATATTAAATTGCATTTCTTCTCCCTCTGCATTACATGCACCATTGAAACGGAGCACAAGAAGCTTCACGTTTCTTCACTTGAAAGTTTCGTCAATGCAACAGCGTCACTTCTGAATGATTCTTGAGCCCGTGTTAACGTCCGCATGAGCCTGCTTGCATACGATTCCTTGCCCGACAGGCAAATTCCTGGGCCTTGCAAATCAGATTACTCTCACGTCTCGACTCGATGCTATCGAACATTTTGTCTCTCATAAATCATAGTTAGGCATGGAGCACATGTGCATTTTATGTAGCTTAGGTTTATGTCTCCTGTTAAAACTGTCTCGACTTGTCCCTCATCGATTCGATGACGAAACGAAGTCCGATGAATTAAAATTGCCGAGAGATTGCCGCTAATGAAAGACTTGGAACCGAAATCGGAAATTTCTCATTATCGCCCTAAGACGGCTCAGAAGTAAATCCTGCAATTCGTACGAGAGTCGTATCAACGTGAATAGTGAAGGCTATTTTCTCGCATTTCTTTCTGAGTCCATCTGCAACGCGGGAGGAACTATCCGGAATTTCAGAGAGATCAATCTTGACGACGTAGAATGTGAGATACGATTTTGTAAACAGTGCTCATTTGGAAAGATCGATGAAAGTGCACCCTTTCTATTTGGCGGCAGCCGTAAAACGAGGAACGACCACGACCGGGCAAGAATGAAAAGAAACTTATATTGGAGGTGAGACACTCGACACTCGACATTCTCGGTTCCCCAAAACCCGGCTCCTCTCACTCGATTTCTCTTGCGACCACGCACTTTGCTCCTTATCGATGTCTGGCTCGATTGCTCGTCTCCGTCCTCGTCGACGGATCTCTCGAAGACCGCCGTGGGAGCGTGTCCGCTCTCGTCTTCGCGTTCCGACACGCCGACCGGTAGACCCCAGCGAGCCGGAATTTCGGCCGAGATCGCGGGTCGATCCCTTTTCCTTTCCGCTTCTCTCGGACGGAACGACCGAGACGGTGCGCGAGCCGGGAACTCATCGGATTTCGCGACTTGGGGGCCTGCCAAACGGAAAAGAAGAGAACGTTCGTCGTCGGTATCCTCCTCCTCCGTCCGAAACTCTGGGCCCGAGTCCGTCGCGGAGCGAGAACTGCACTCGGTTCGCTTTCGCACCCGACTGACGGTAGAAAGGATGCAGCCGACTTCGGAGTCTTCGAGTCGTTCCGTCGCCTCGCTCGACCCGATGCCGGTTTCGTATACCTGCATCTTCGAGGGATCGTACCAACCGAACGGTGCGGAATCGAATCGCCTCGGCTCTTCTCTCGGTCTCCATTCCTCCCGGATGCACGGTGCCCCGCGGCTCGGGCCAACCGTGCCGGTCGAATATCACTTTTTTCGATATCGAAGCCTCCATATACGCGTACAATCTGGGAGAAAGGAAATCACGAGGTACTCGACACCAGGACTAAATCGGCACGTCCCATCGATCGAGATCCCGAACGATAACCAGAAGTGACGCACCATAAGGAAGAATGCGTGAATCGGTCCCGTGACGATATCGTTGGACCGAGACCGCTCGTCTTCCCATTTATTTGAAGAAATTGAAAGGGTGAGCCAACGTTCGGTGGAATCTCGATCGGTATCGATTTTTTTTTCGTGATTTTCCTCCGTAAATTAACCTTTCGTTAACCTTTTCCTTCTCGGCCCGGGCCATCGTCGTCATCTCTATGCAAAGGAGCATGCGCAACGTAGAAAGAATGGGATATAGGAGGCGGGAACGAGGGAAGAAACACGCATGCGCAATGAGGACGGTCTCTGGGCAAGACCGGCTGGCCCTCCGCGACTCTGCCCGACCCCCTCAGTCCACCACCAACCACATCACGTGGGGAGTCTTCTGTACATACGCATACTCGTACTCATCTTCACAAATTACGTTCTGTGAGGGGGAACACTCGAGAAGCGAACCCCGTGGAGGCACTGTTTGTGACTTGGAAACTCACCTCTTCGACATGGGGTAAACGTGTTTCGAGGGTGTGGAACGCTTTCGGGCGATCGCAACCTTCCCTTCGGACCTTCGGTAAGTTTGTCCAACTTCCGTACGAAAGGATCGGGCATTCGTAACGGCCGAAGACGAAGGGAAAAGAGGAAGGGAACGGATGAGGTAAATTGAATCACCGTGACGACGTCGTGAATTGATCTGTCCTTGAGCACTTGAGCCGTGGAATCTGTGCGATGAGTTAATGAGCTACAGCCCCGAATGAAAACCGCGACTCTCGTTTCTCCATCTCCATCACCGCGAAGTGAACGCTTCCTGTGAATCCTCGTCCCGCGCGAACTGCAGTACGGATGACAGCACGTGCTTGTGAAGGAAATTCCTTTCCTATATAGGGAAACTTTTTTCCGTAAGAAATGTCGGTTAGAATTATAAATGGACAGTCTTATCATCCGGGAGAAGCCATCCGAATGAGGGGCTTTATCTCTGCTTTTCCCGCCAACCGCCTTATCTCGCCTCAGAGTCGAAATAGCTGCTGAATAAAAGCTCTTCCTGATGAATGGAATGGGAAACAAATAGAGACTTCCGTCGCCTATCTTCTTAGGAGCCATTTTACAGGTCGTTCCCTTGTTGACTCTGCGACCACATCCGGTATCTCATCGATTCGAGGAGTATTTACATGGGGAACTCTGCATGAGAGTTTCGTTAGAGGGGTTTGGGAATTGGTAGGGGAATGGCTAAGAAGGACGTTCTTTTCGGGCTGATTGGACGTGGGATCTAGTAGTGGATGGGATTTAATCAGTGGGAGAGACTGATGAATCTTGTCTCTGTCGTCCCTTCCCTTCCTCAACCCTTCTCTTCCTCCCTCCCACTTCCAGAGAGAAAAGGAGGCTAAGGAGAAATCGGAGTGATGGGGCGATCCGTTCCGTTTCTGCACGTAGGTGCAGTAGAATTCATAGGGCCATTAAATCGAGTCGTTTTCACGGAACGAATCGAAGCTGGGCGTAAAAGTAATTTTAGTCAAAAACTAGACAGTCATACTTGAAGTCTTCTAAAAAGAAAAATTTATAGTCTGACTGGCATATTTGCGCAATGCAAAGATACCGATATTCGTGGGGATCATTCGATGAACTGATACTATACTATCATATTTTCGCGGTGTTCCTCGAAAGGTGCAGAGGGAAGGAAGATGGCAGGGGAAGAAGAAGAGAAGAAGAAGACGGA
Organism: Darwinula stevensoni; assembly: GCA_905338385.1. NCBI lineage: Eukaryota > Metazoa > Arthropoda > Ostracoda > Podocopida > Darwinulidae > Darwinula > Darwinula stevensoni. Next base: position 9,254 of record CAJPEV010000423.1, read on the forward strand.
GGACACTGAATTCGAGCCAGTGCTTTCGGAGAGACAGAAATCGGGAGTGACGCGAACTCCTTCACCGAAATGGTGTAAAAGGACCTGTTGTTGGGCCCTCTTTCAGTGCAGTATGGTGTTGACCCTTCTGGCCGTGATCGTGTTCCTCGTTCTAACGGTTCATGAGCTCGAGACCCGTGTGAAGAGGCTGGAAGTGCGAATCAGGGATGTGGATTCTTTCCCTCCGGATTCCCGATCCGTTCTCCACCGTGAAAAACGACAGACCGGTTTTGAATGCCATTGTCCTCCGGGTGAGTTCCCAATTTCATCCCAAAGAAATACGACTCTCGTTATTAACAAAATCTCTTCGGGGAAGAAAGATGAGACCGTTACGTGACTTCCACAATTCGAGAGGTGTTTGAAGTCCTTGGAGGAAGCGCTTTTTCGAGTAGATCAATATTTGTGAACCAATCGTCGATGATGATTGGTCCACAAGGATGAAAGGTAGCTCTCGAGACCTCGACATCGTGTTTCCGTTGCGGTCCCTTACGTTATTGCTTTATTCACGTGGAGAATAGGAGACCTAGTCGGCGACCGATTCGTTTTGATCGCGATACGTGAATGCCCTCAAAGAGGGCAGACAGTCGGTGCAAGGCCGGATCGTGTAAAACGTTAGGGACAATAGTCGATTAAGGCGGTCTAAATCTGGAAGCCCTCTGTGTGTTTATAAGGGGCATGTGTATGTGTAAAGGGGGGAAGGGAAAGAAAAGGGAGGAGAGCAAGAGTCGGCTGGATCAGAGCATGACCCTGAAATGGAGAACTTCGGCTTTTTCCGTAATTGATTTCTTTGCCTCCTAAACCATATAGCTCTCCCCCTCTCCTTCAGTGCAAACCCGGCAATTTGAGAACATTCTGGGCTCATTTTATTTTCACTCGGACCACCAAAGTCGAGAGTACCTTTTTATATTATAAATAACGTAGGGTGGATTTTTTAACTGAGCACTATCTAATAATGCAGCTTTATTTTCAGGAAAAATACATTATGCTTCTTGAAAATAAGCTGTATTATCGGATAGTTCCCTGTTCAAAAATTCACCCTTGGTCTTTTTTTTTAGCCGGAAGAGAAAAGATATCAAAGAAGCTTATCCCATTAGTTTTCTTCCGACATAAATCCGTTTTGCATGCTTCAAGGCATCTTCGGTCATTTTCATGGCATTTTAATCGATATCGGTATCATGAAAATGTCTGAAGACGTCAGGGAGTACGTGAACAGTTCCGGGCAGTATGCTTCAAACATTGAGGCAGCTGCCTAAAATTTCACATTCACTTAGCGTCTTCAGGCATTTGTATCTGGAAAACTTAAAGACAAGAAATGTTAAATGAAAGTAGCCGCTGTCTTGGACATTACCTCCAAGAACACAATGGTAGTTTCCGGGACAAAAAGGCCCCAAGTATCACGCTGCCCACTTTTCACCTACACCTCTCGCATCGTCCAGTCTAAGCTCTCCCCTGCAGTTTATCTTCGATTGAAGCTAAGCTAACGGCAGGGAGTGAAGTTTGAAGTTTAGAGGGAGACAAAGGAAGGGCCAGGCCCAGGTGGGATTCGATGGGAGTGCCTGCCTTGTTTTCTCTCTCCCTGTCTCTCAGATCGGATTTCATTCGCCCTCCGGGGCTTATATACCTCATTGTCTTCTTCTTCCCTATTGCACGTTCCCTCTCGTTTTTCAATCACCTTCGGTCTTCACAAGGCACCGCATCGACTCGAACACGTAACCGCGGCTTAACAGAGGGGGGAAAAAAGAGAAAGAAGAGATTTTTTGAACGGAGAAAGAAGATGCGCTGCATGAGTTTGCTGGTGGGGGGTCAATCAGAAGTCAATCTCCAACTCATTTCCCATCGATATGTCCCTATACAATGGGAATAATAGGGGATTCATCTCGGGATTCTAATTGCATCTTTGATCCCCTGGGGTCTCCCTCTCTCTCCCATCCGACAATCTTCCTCCATCTCGAAAGACCGTGTTCCCCAAATCGATACGTAGACGTAAGATGGAGCTTGCGACATTCTTGACTGCTCTGCACTCGAGATGAGGGCATACGAAGAGAATCCCCAGGCATATGCAGAGAAGATAAAAGGTTTCCCATAGTGACAGGGGCTGTCTGAGCCCGAGACGTGTAACTCCATTAATCTCGATTGAGATGTGAGATAGGTTTATGAATGGAGAGAGAGTTCTTGAATCCCTGCCAGGGAGAAGGCCATCATCTGCCTTCAGGGTATGAAATATACTTTTTTCGGCCTGGATTTGATGCGAAGGAGGGACGAATTTGGATGTAAATGTATGAGCCAAAACCCCTTCATTAGGAAACAGTAAGAATCGTGTGAGATAGCTCCCCCAAAAGCAAAGATACAAGACTTCGGAGCGTAAGAATCGTCAGCGAAGACGGCGATCGTTAACATACTGGGGATGTGCCTTGCCTGAGAAGCGGTTTTACTCGGGCCTCCCTATTTAGTGGGCCTCCTTTCCTGTAAGGCAGGGGTTCCCAAACCCAGGGTCACGACCCAGGGTTTGGATGTTGAATTTTGAGTCGTGACCAAAAAAGTTTGGGAACCACTGCTGTAAGGTAAGAGACCACTAATACAGTGCGGTGGGGTAGCTGTATGCCCGAGATAAAAAATCCTGAAATTTTCTCATTTTCAAACGGTGATTTGAATGCTTAAAATATATATTTGCTTTATCTGAACTGACAGAGCTTCTGCCAGTGAGCTGCATCGATTGATAATGAGAATTGAATAGCCATATAGCTCTGGAGCTCAAAATCGAGGGCATGAGTCCATTTTTCCTTCTCCTTTTGAATTGGAGATATTTTCACCAGAGTTGGAGGGCTCAATGTCAATGTGTGATAAAGAGGAAGTGGTAAGTCACATTAGGCATGAATGTGAGGAAGGGGGGATAATATGCAGGTACCCCTTTCTGCCAAGACCTAGGGTAAGTGTATAACCAACCCCCACACCCCACCTATTCTAATGAAGACGTACCTTACTATATCGTACCTTAGTAAAAACTATTTGACCTACCTTCGATTGGCTTCGTCATCAGTAAAGCGATTTATTTTGCCCGAAAGTATTCTGACCTCATAAAAATGGTCCATTTGTTCATGAGTGTCAGATTCTGGGACACATCCTGGATCCTGAATTGAAACTGCATGGTAGCACTATCTCATGAGTTCCAAGCTTGTTTGCCCACCTTTGACGTTAAATCCGATATGGCTAGGAAGACAAAAAAAAGATGAAAAATGTTCTGGTAAAGCGGCATGCATTGGAACGTTTGAGTTTCCGTATATTCTCTTAGTTTTTTTTTTTTTTTAAGCAGAGCCTTTTCGAGGATTTCTCTGACTGATTTACATTACCGCAGAGTCTCTACCACTGTAAGCAGTCATTATTTTTGGGATATGGGAAAGGGGAAAAGCGTGCAGATGTGGGTGTTCATGCGTCAGCGTGAACTTTAAACTGCAAGAGTGGGAAATCGTATGGGAAATGGGCCCGCTGCACTTCGAGTCTTCACACTGGACCCTGTCTTGCTCTATTAGTAAAGATGTTGAAAAAGAAGCGAAGGTGGAGGATTCTAGGAAGAAAGGGGAAGGCTGGCAGTTGATTCTATGCTCCCTTGTTATTGTTTCCGTTTTGTTCCTTCGTAGAAAGCGAGGTCGTTTATTGTCATGCACCCAGAGAGGCCCCGTTGATTAATTTCTTCCTGTAACACCAAGCCCCCCTGAACTGTATACAGGCCTACGGTCTACGAACATGTGCATGGAAGCCTCTCTGACCCCCATTCATCCCACCATTCAAGAATAGCGAGAGGCTGTGTCGTTTTTCCGAGCTTCTAATATATTACAGCTTCAGCCCAATTAGCCGCTTCTATTGCCCAAAAGGAAACGTGACTGATGGTCATTGTTAGCAGGAAAAGCTTAGAAAATCTCGTTGCTGTTTAGAGGGTGGGGTTTTCCGACGATCTTCGGACTCTGAGTACCTGTTTTGGTACTTGCTGCCTCTGATCCATTTGGTCAAATATTAACTCCTGGTGACCCCAATGCGCAAGGTGTCACTTTTATCGGATGCAAGTATCGAGCTTTTATGTGCTACGTGATTGGAAATAGTGGACGGGGACATTTCATAAGAGGGACCTTAGATCTTGGACCTGCTTTACGAGCGCGAGGATGATTGAACAGATTGAAAGTTCGGGAGATGGATAGAGGGCCGAGAAAGGAAGAAGCAATCTCGACTGGACGGAGATGCATCATCTCCGTGCGCTTCCGCAGTAGAAGGGAGACACGTTTTCCAACACCCACGCCATCACAGATAAGAGATGGTTTTCCCTCTTCCGGCTCTCGAGGAGCTCTCAATCCTATTTATTGGGAGTTTCTACCGTCTGTCATATCATGCTATGATCCCTGGGAGCTCCTGTGAGACACATGGAAAAGACCGGTTGCGCGAGCGGAGCTGTGAAGGGACGAAGATACTAGCGATCCAAAGGACACTTTCGATCACCTTCAACTCTCGAACGGGACAGTCCATCGGCGCGAGTTTTGCATCTTGAGAGCAAGTTATGTTCAAGGTTTGGAACCCAAAGCGCACGAAGCGGAGTGCCTACCGAGTAAAACGAAAAACAGATGATGCCGTAGGCCGTTATGTAGGTCTGCTGTTAGCACCCGCTGCAGGAGGCCGAGACGGAACTGGGAAAGGTGAAGGAAACGGGATCGCTGAGAAAATCTCCGCGCCTTCTTCATCTCGTTCCTCTTCTGCCATCTATCTCCGCACGAGCGTTTTACTCTATCGAGCAGATCTCATTAAGCGTGAAGAGGCTTCCACCCAACGCAGCATTAGCAATTGACGTTTAATTGCCGTACTCTTCTATGACGACACCCAAACACGCATTGTGCCTCCCACCAAAACTATCCTTGGGCTTGTTATTCTGTTTCGCACTCAACTATGAACAGTTTCATTGTAATAACAGATTCAGATTGACGGAATTGATAGGAATTCCAAACGTATGTGCAGTTATGTTTGTCTTTTTATGGGTAAATTGGACCAAAGCCCCTTGGAGCCCTATAAATGACTGTTTAATAGAGGGCTGTTTCTTGATTTGCCTTCATAGTTATCCAGTTTTGAAGCTGTCCATATCTTCGTGAATTACTCGAGTTCGATGCATCAATCAAGTTCACACACACTTGCTTTAACAACTACGTCAACTTCTACGACTGTAATGTGTTGATCGTTTATGCAAAAAGATTTTGCAAGCGCTAATATTGTTTTACTTGAGTACAAGTACTTCGAAGTTTTTTTTTAAAACTTGAGTTCTAGTAAATTTGAAGTAATGATCTGTATTAAACGAATTGGAATGAAATGGCAGGATGATAGGATAGGATGTTCCCGAAACGTAAGCTTTTTTCTAAGCCTAAATTGATCGTTTCTGGCTAGATTTTTTTCCGTAATGGAAGCTCTTGCGGACTCTTGCAATGGGGCACTAGACGCGCGGCCTGCATTTCTGCCCATGGTTTTTTTCTTTCTCGTCTTTATTCAGAACACATTTTACTTCATGCTTTGGTTCTAGTAGCTAGGCCAGAGACAAAATAAAACATTCCATAATGATGCAAAACTGACTCACCGTCCCTTGGCAGAGAAGAGCACGATTGAAACTTGGCCTTTTGCTTTTTGAAAGCCCAGTATAAGTATCGCTTATACCCATCAGGGGAATAGAAAGGGTGCAGAAGAAGAATTCCAGGAATAAAAATTCATATTCTTCCTAGCAGATATTCTCGTCTTCTGTACAAACTTTTGTGCAGGCTGCCTAGATATTGGCATGGTTTGCAGTTGTGGCAATCCGTAACTGCGGTTTCTTCGCATCCGTTGTTGAAGCATGCAGTCGAAGACTTGTCCGAGCGCAAGAAGAATGCTGCAGCTGACCTTCAAATTCCTTTCCTTTATCATTTCCAAACAAAGCGCCTCGTCGTCACAATACATGTGAATTTCGCGTGCGACAAGTAAGAGGCATTTGTGCTTGTATATAATAAGTTTTGGCTTTCGTGCTTCGTTCTGTTGACATCGAGCAGCAAAAAATGTCATTAGGGAGTTTATTTTTAGCCATTCCGAATGAGAACTGGGCGAGTGACAAGGTACTTGCAACGTGTGAGGATAATTTGGGTATATAATATTGGGTGCATAATATATAATATAAGTATATAATATTGCTTGATATTGCCATCACATGATGGCAATATCAAGCACCAATACTGTATATGTTGATGTTGGGTTTCGTGTGTAACCCGGCAAACGTTTCCCCCTGTTCTGAAGACATCATATTACTTAATATTTTGGCTGAGGTGGGGTTCCAGGAGCCCTACCTGTGCTGTTGCGCTTCACGATCTGAAATTTTTATCACGAGCTTTCCCGAAGTTTTTCCCCCAATCAATGCCTCATCGATTATCGTCACCAAGTTTGGCATAAAAATGGTAAATAATCGCCGAGTTATATAAGTGGGGCTCTCGGAACCCCGCCCCCACCATTACTACTCGTGAAAAAAAAAACTCGGCTGGAATAGGGCTAAAAATGAAGGATGAACTTTATGGGAGGTTTTTTGACGTTTCCAATCCTATTTTTAAAAAGCTCCTTTCAGTCATTTCCCGTTTTCCAGTAATAGACACGTTTCTGCATCATTACACCACCCTTTTCTCAATTCCCTAATGATGATTTTCATCCCATTTCGTGACGTGTCGAGTCAGCCACTCGACACGTCGAAACTGATGAGTATGTGCTGAATCATTTTTCCTAGAGGAAAACGCAAACAAAGACGGAATTTCGCGTCGCGGTGCTACAAAAGTACTACCATAAAGTTGTCTTCTTTCTCTCTCTCACTCTTCGTCTTTCCCATATCACAAGGCCAACGTTGACGCGAAAACATAGGACTTCTTCCATATTTTCAATAGTCCATTTTCCAGGTAGTTGTGCTACTTTTGTAGCACTTCCAAAGAATTCTTTTATCTCAGAGTGGTTTTAAATGAAAAAATGTTCGAACTGATATCTCAGAAAGTTATAAATTATTCCGTGCGAGGTCACTGATCCCACTCTTTGATTCCTCCAGTAATTTTTTGTTTCGCTTCGAGTGAAGGGATGGGTCCAGGTGGGCGGGCGTATAGATGAAAAAGGATGTGGAGGAGGGAGGGAGGAGGGAGGAATTATCCTTAATCTTTCTCACAGTGCCTCGTCAAGTGGGACTTCGACGAGTTAGAAGGGAGGAAATCTCATCGCGCATTCGGTGGAAACTCCTTTCAGTGTAACGATGTCTCTCGGCTAGGGACGAAACTTTCCACAACATATAGACATGCTTTATGCTGCACGAAGTCTCAATCCAACTCGTTTCCTTTAGGCTTTTGTATTCAGGACTGGGCGGATTTCATCTGTCGGGAGATTCCACCAGCTCGTCCTATATTTCACGGTGGACAAAATAATAACAGACGAAAAGGAAAGAAAGAGAGGACAGGTTTACGAGTCTGGGGAGAGTGGAAAGAGTTATATACTCGCATGGGACATGGCATGCGAAAGCCCAGGTTTATCATCCACATGCACAACGCAACTTGCTCTCAAATATGTTCAGTCACAATGTTGACCTCTTTGCATCTGATGTCTTTCCAGGCACATACATATTGATCTAAAGGCAATGACCTTTCAAGGACGTGCTCAGAAGTCCGAACATGCATTGTGCATTTGGGTCGGTTTTAACTTTTAAAAGGATGCTAGGAGCTCGTTACCAGACCCGATACGATGAGCATCGCATCCCTTATTCATGGCCAGCTTCAGCTCCTCGTATATATCCTTCTTCATCTCACGCATACAGACGCCATCTGCAGTCCCGATTGACCAGAACGTAACAACTTTTTTTTCCCCAGGACTCAGTCCTGCTGGCACTGAAGTCATTCCTTAATAGGTGAACGGAGGCTTTGAATGAGAATTCTCGGAAGCACGACGCACTGGCACCGTCATTTCCTCTTTGATAAATGAGGGGGGTCGGAATGGTCATTTGGATTGTGGGGATGCGCACTTACCATTGCAAATCATGTGACAAATTATTACCAGGGAATTATTACAGGAGGGCTCACCTCTTTAAAAATCCTTCACCCTTCATAAAAAGTAACCATAACTGTTGAGTTTAAGAACTTTTCTTAAGTTACGCAAATTCTTTCTCCCTTTCGCTCTCCCAATCTCCTAAATTTGATTATTATTATAGAGGAATGCGAAAAAAACGGCGCATAGATGAGATTCTGGTCTTAACCCTCCAGTAGCCTACAGTGGATGATATAATCATGTTGAAAAAGATACGTCTGGAGAGCGGGGAATGTTGCACTTGCATCATGATCGGAGGTGGACGAAGGATGGAGAAATAATAATGGAAACGCGTATGCACTGCACGTCCAACCCATTCAATTCCAGTCTCTTTTCAACTCCGCCGAACCTTCCGGCCATCTCTTTCAATTATATTATGGCCTATGGATAACCCGGGACTTGTAAGAAAAAAAAAGCCACTTATCATTTATTGCCCTAGACACATGACCATTCCTATGTCTTTGTCGATTTCTTTCTCATAGAATGCAGTTCGATGACTATCGAGCCGAAACGAATCAACGTCATATCTTCTAATCGATTTTCACGATGATTGGATTAATGCAATGGTGCAATGACTTGATTTCTAAAGAAACAAAACTGAAGGAGACAATAACAAAGTGGAAAGACGAAGTCTGCACTGGATGGATGACACGAGGCCTTATTTCAGCTCGTAGCCCACAGACCACAGTTGTTTCCATTCCATCGGGAACACGAGTGCCACTTTGGCGTGCATTCAAACATCTAGGCGAAAATAGTTGTATAGTTTGGTGTGTTCGTGGGTGTGCGTGAGAGAGAGAGAGAGATGGGAGCCACTTGGGGTCTCTCATCCATTAACTCAGTCGGGGCGACGACATGAGGGAGAGAAACGTTTCCTCTGACCTCACACTCGGCTCGTTTATAGACTTCTCTTTCCCTCTCCCCTAGTCCCGGATTGTACGTATATATGCTCTTAAGCTCATTAAAGGAACATTAATAATTTCCGGGCTTTGTCACATCAAGTCGTATCATAATGGATGATGCAGTATATGAGCCCTTGTTTTTTGCTCTTCTTTTTCCTGCCGGGCATGACTTCAGGCTTCCGCCAACATGAGCTCCGTCTTTTATCTCTCCTCTGACTGTAACAATTTTAAAAAGCAGCTCTTGAGATTTGGCTGTAAGTAAGCTCCTTTGACCGACTTCATATCACGACGTTTGCCTGAAGCCTTTTCCTGTATGATGATAGTGCAAAGCTTTTTTTGTGTTTTTATGGGGAGAAGGGGGGGGGGAGGGAAGGAAGTCATTGTCGAAGGCATTTGTGGATGAAACACACTGTTGTTGAAAGTAGCAGGGAACACGCTTGGTCATCTGCCAGACAGAGAACGTGTGCCAATGTCAACAACGCCGATTATCCACATGGCTCTGCCCCTATATCGACATTCGGCAATGTTTTCTTCCTTGGTGTGTTCGTCGTCGATGATATCGACGTTTCGTAACAAATTGTCACCTCATTGTGGCCCGGCAGATTCCATCACGTACAACTTAAGCATGGTACACGTGCTGCATTATGCAGAGGTGAGAGCACGGACAACCGTATTCAAGGTTTCCGCTTTGTCCACTTCCCCACACGAATGGAAATTGATGATCTTCTTGCTTTCATGTTTCATTTGACAAGGGAAGGGGGTGAGTGATTCATTTTGTACTCATGATTCACGGTAGTTATATTGGAAGCGATCCTTGGAAAGGCTTCCTCTCCTTTCCCTGCGTTTTTTATCCTCTCTTTGCATTGTTTGCACTTCTCAGGCACTTCTAAGCGTTATCAACTAGTGCAACAAAAAAAAAGAGATAGGATGAATGCTGGAGGACAAAATATTTAAAAAAGGAATTCTCCGTGCATTCTCTCTCCAACAACGCAATGGGTTCACTTTGTTGTCTCAGAGCCGGCTTCTGCTTAGTAAATATTAAATTCTTCTATTAATAATACCCTAATTAATTATTCCACTATTAATAATACCCTATTAATGATAAAATTCTCGCTTCTGTACTCCAGAATGAGCTTTAGTTGAAGACTTCCGCTTGAATTGAAAAAAACACTTTGAGGCCTCAAGAGTCGAATCCGATCCTCACTCTATGGGAGGGTTTTGCTGATTCCCGTAGCACGCCAATATGTACGTACTTCGTGGAACTTAGGGTGACATGCACCGAATCCGTTTAAACTAAACTAATCTGATCTCACAATGGTCCCCTGTGGGAATTAGTTTAACGGAGATAAACTTATTCCCAAAGACGCCCATTATGAAAACGAATCTGTTTTAATTTAAACGAATCTGGTGCATGTCGCCCTTGGTTTTAGATTACCCTAGGTCAGGCGACGAACGGGCTGCTCGTGTCTAGATTGTTGTAGGGTTCTTAAATGGTTCTGTAGTGGAATGAGATTTTATCCCAGAGGGAAGAATCTCAATCTACAACTGTTGCGGCGAAAGAAGTTATCTTACAGTGCTATCCACGCGCGGATACGACGAACGGATAGATTTTGCGTGCCCTTCTTAGCCCTACTGGCAGACTCAAGAAGGCATTCCTTAGCCTCTAATTGGGGTCTAGCACGTCAGACTTTGCATAGGAGAACGGATCTTGCATTCTTCCGCGTGATTTGGAAGGTTTTCCACCTATGGGTCTGAATGAAGAGGTCGGAGCCAAATCTCAATTATAGTCGCTATGAAGGAAACGTACAACTCTCTGTGCACTCATACTATTGCGAACCTTTTGGTCCTTTCATACGTATTCCAGACTTGAAAACATTTTCCGGGATGGGCGTAGCAGCTCGCAGAATACACTGCCACCTTGGTCTCGATTTTAGCTTTGCTCAAACTTCTCTCGTATATTCAAAAACCTTGTTGCCTTTCACAACTACAACGTTGATTTGATTACTTCCCCTCTAGGCCTATACAAATTATATGGTGATTCTAAATGTATCGGTGGAGTTCACTGTTTAAAAAGGGCGTGGCATAAAAAATTAAGACCTTATCACAAGATGATGACCATGGACTTTCACACATTTGGCTTGAATGTTGATAGCCATTTTACGGAACGTTACCCTACATCAGTAAGGCCATGTTGCAGGCTAGCATGATCGTCCCTGGTATGAATTTGCAAGTAGATCGTACGATCGTTTGCAATTAGTCTGATCTCTGACTTGATGCCCCGGGTGATATCGTCAATGAATAGTAACAGGAGAGGTCCAAGGACTCATTCCTATGGGACACTCAACTTCACTTTTCCAATCTGGTGCTGTTCCTTTATCGAGTACTCTTTCTGCGAACGACCTACTGAGAAAAATCTATGTGAGGAGTACAAGAGTCTCACCTGGGGTACTGTTAGAAACTCCAACGGAATGCGTCCTGAAGCCCCGATCGAGACTTCTAGCAGTGGCGCAAAGCTTTATCGTCGAACGATGCCGAACGTTTTACGACGTTCCCGTCGTACTGTCTCGTCGGTTCTTGATCTATGGGAAAAACTTGGAAGACGAAGACGAGAGTCCTCATCCTGAAATTACGATTCTCGTATATACTGTTGAAAGGGAATATCTCGGAAGGATGAAATTCGCAGGGGGGTTGTGATACCCGATCGATGTTGGCTCCCGCAAAAAACAAAGGAGCTCAACCAGCATGGTCATAGAAACGCGAGGAGCATCGGTTCGGAAAGGATTATCGAAAAGGAGGGATTTATGGTGATCGAAGACCCGAGCCGAGGGATTCGCTGGGACCATAGCACTTCGTCCTGCACACGAGCATTCTCAGAGGTCATCGAAGCATGAAGGCGGAAGATCATTCCATATTTCATCGAAAGTGAAGCTTGCTTGGCCGACGACCAAATATTGCTGATTTCTCATCCCCTATTATCTGTCTGTAGGTCTATTGAAAAGAGGGGAGAAGGGGGAGGGAAAACGACACTTGTCAACTTGTCGCCTCTAATGGGCCAGGGTGTTACGAGTTAACGAGCTCCCATGATACAACACCAGCAGACACTCTACGCGCCTTCAACTAACTTTTCCTTCTTGCTAATGAGAGTGGTATCTGCCTTTTTCTTCGCGGCTTTCGCATTTCTCTTTTTTATGCGCTTTTTTGAACGTTTTTCTTAGACTCTTGCCGTTATATATGACTGTTTATGCATGCACCTTAGAGGTGGGGGTATATCTTTCTTGGCGAATCATTTTTCCTGGTTTTGCTACTATTTATCTTCATAAGTGCAATGCAGGAATGATCGACGATATCTCTTTCTCCATCCAGTGGGTGTCGGTACTTAATTAATGAGATATTTTCATTAAGAGAAAGGTGTGTCCAGAGGTGTGTCCATGCTTTGTGATATTGGGATGCGATCGAGGTCACGAATTCTTTTCCCACGCCTCTTCCCTTTAATTAATAAGCGTGTGGTTCGTCTTTAATTGCCTCATGCCCGCCCTATTGTGATGTAAAATGTATCCGGGGCAGTCCGAGACGTCAAGACGGAAGACGGATCGGGACCAGATTATACCCACTGCTCCTCTTAATTAACCTTGCCTTTTATGTACTACCAATGTATGGCTTTTTGCCGTGTGCAGAGGAAGAGAGCCAGCGAACGATTGAAGTCGGTGAAAGTAGATAATGCTCTTCAGGGTGTACACATATCGTAGAATGTACATATACGGCCACACGGGAAGTAGGATGATACGTGGGGAGTATAGAGATTTGGCTTTATCTCAGGGTCTAACGTTGTCTCCTTTGTCATTTGAGGGCAAGAAAAATTGTCCGGTGAACCATGGGTTGTAAATTCCCTGATGTTTATCTTATCGGCGTTGAATACGCTCCTGCTTAGACGGTTTCTTTTTCTTCTTACGGTGCCTCCAATCTCGATATGTGCCAAGATTTAGTAAACAATTCCTCCTCTCTATTTCATAATAGTCAATAAATAGCACGCTTCCCTGAATGCCGTCACCCCCCCCCCCATAAATAGATACCTTTGTTTTGCGAAAGAAAATAGTGCCAAACTGATGAACGAGGACAAAAAAATTCGAATTCGTTCAGCTTGCAAGCTATGTGTGACTGAATTTGAAATCCTCGCTGAAATTTTCCCTCTGTTAGACGAAAGAGAAGCCTCATTTGTTCCTCCTTTTTGGTCTTGCTGCAGAAAATGAGGGGGGATTAGGTTTGAGATGAAAAAAAAAAAGAGGTCTGGGTCTGGCTGAGGTCCAGGTCGTCAGGCTTCTCCTTCCTCCCTTTCTGTCCACTGCCGAAAAGTGCCAACTCTCTCTCTTTCTTGTCCATGTCATTCTGTCATGTCTCTTCCCTTGCCCTGGACAGCTTCATTCAGCTCACCGTGCCCCCCCGACCATTCTTCATCTCATATATCTCTCCGCGTTCATTTGTCTTCAGCCTTCCCTGGGGCTCCCTGCTGAGATGTGAAACCTTGCATGAAACGCCGTTTCGTACCCGGTTGAGACCGAGATACTCTATGTTCACAATATATCCTCTCAAATCGCGGCTTTTGGGTCTCTGCGGCTCCAGATTAATGATGGGGAAATGAGGGTGAGAAGAGGAGTGTAAATGATTGTTGGCCACGCTGGAGAGCGAAGGCGACTAAACCAGCCACTTGCAAAGAGATCCCCCCGAGAAGCCCCCTGCCTCCTCGGGTCTCAGCTAGATTGCTGGACTGCTGATGCAAATCAGTGGGCCTGTGGAAACAGGTATTCGGGTGTGTTGAAAAGAGGTGCTTGACACCACGCAGGCCTTCCTTCGCCGTCCTCTCCTCACCAACCATACCTTTTTCCCTTTACTTGAACCGCCGCCTGACATTTTCATATATTCTTTTGTTTATTCATCACGACCCTGATTCCAACCGATATGCTATAAGAAAACGGAGCTTATGTTTTGGCCGTGAGTTGTGAGATGTAAAGGAATTCGTCAAAAACATGGGGACTTTCATCCCTAAACCGAAAACCTAAACCGAATTCGCTTTAATATATTAATACATCGTTTGAAGGGTTCCTTTGCTGGACAATTTGAAATAAAATTTGAACGGTTTTTAAAAAGTTAGGATGGGTCAAGTTACGTTACGTTTGGTTTGGAAAAAAAAAGTAATATTTGTTCGGGTGCTCACTTGATACTCTATTAAATACAAAGAAAGACAAGAGACTATGCTAAATTCCAATTTTCTGCCAAGAGCCATATATTTTGAGAAAACTTTTTCATAATATGTTATGAGAAGGAATTTTACACTGGTTCTTTCCGTAAAAATATTCATTTTCATACTTGCAGATTGACTAGTTTACACCTAAGCTTGTGATATTCCTTGTTAGGGGATTATGAAACTAATGAGTCAAATATATTTTTTAATTTGAAATGCAAGCAGAACATTTCCAAACTGTTCAGTCTAGAAAAAAATTGCCCAGTTGAGTTTAGCTGAGAACACCATTTTGAAGTATATACAGGGTGATTTTCTTTATTCATGGGACCATTATAAAAATTTATAATCTTGGAAAAAATAGAAATAGATGCCTGAAGTTTCGCATCAAGAATCCATAAACATGGGAAAGTTATACTCTATGGAAAAACATGTTCAATGTGTCCTCTGTAAACAATCACCGGTCGTAGGGGTGGGGTGTAATTCTGCACGACTGCCTGCAGGGAATCCAGGAAAATGGAGTAACTTCACCTCCTGTGGCCGCCTTCAGGTCTCTAAACGTGCACGGATTTAACCTTGACTCGAAAACTTTGTCCTTCAGGTATCCCCAGAGAAAATAGTCACACGGATTGAGATCGTGGCCAGCCAACACAGCGAACGTTATGTTAGACTTCCGGTACCAGAATGCTGTCTAGCAGATTTCCTGATATCCACAGCAGTGGATTAGTATGGACACCATTCCCCCCCCAATCTCAATCTATGTGGTTATTTCCTCTAGGAATACCTAAAAGACAAAGCCTTCGAATCGATGTTAAATTCATGCATGTTTGGAGACTTGAAGGCAGCCACGGAACGTGAAGTCTACTCCATTTCTCAGGATACCCTGCAGGCAATTGTGCAGAATTGCGCCACTCCCCTACGACCGGTGATTGCGCACAGAAGAGGACACATAGAACGTTTTTTTTTTCCAGAGTATAACTTTCCAATGTTTATGGATTATTGATGCATTTTCATTTTCATGCATCTAACTCTATTTGTTCCAAAATTATAAGTAGTTATAGTGGTCCCATGAATAAAAAATCACCCTGAATACATCATAATACTCGGTTTAGGAGTCAAAACTGGGCAAATTCCTTTGGGACAACGTTACAACTCTGATGTGGTCTAGGACACCCCGAGTGTTGCTCATTTTAACCTCCGTTTTTTTTTTCTCTCTGGTATCCCAAACTCCTCCACGATAAATTTCCCCCTCCCCTCCCCCCTTGGGATTCATTACTTCTTTTTGTGGCGACGTATTTACTGACTTTGAAGCGAAGCGAGGAAGTTTTCCTTTACCGCTAGATTCTTGCATAGTATCGGATGGTATAGACGTAGACAGGGATCTGTCGGACGTTTATTTGCTCTGCGGCCGTGCACGTTGACACCCTCACGTGACATCACCCAGAAAACAACTTCTTCCTCTTTCCTTGTTTTTTCTTTTTTTTTTCTTCTCGTGTGTGGAACCAATAACGCCATTCTGAGAATCTGCGGTGTTTGCCCGAGGAATTCCTCTTGGAATACAAACCTCTAGAAGGGATTGCGAAATGTCGAGGATCTCCTGAACAAAAAATTAACTTGTTTTCAATTAAATGCTTACTCTTTGTCGTCGACATGCTGTCATGCTAATCCTGTATGTATCGAAATCATCCATCACGAGGAACACGCATCGCAGTCGCTCTTTCCTTCATGCTGAAGGATTGCCAAAGCAGGAATAGGCACGTTCGTATTTTTTGTTTGTTTCTGGTTTTGCAAAAGGATGCAAGGAGAGCCAGAACGGAAGAGAGAAAAAGATTCTAGGGAGACAAGACTTCCCGGCTGAAGAGCACGTGCCCGTGTTGATGTCATTGACTTGGGCGTGGCCAGGATGAGAAAGCTCTCTCACATGATATCGACTACATTGCTGACACATTCCGGGTATACATTCAATAGAGGGTTCTTTTTTTCCCTCTTGGTCGTGATCTCATCCCAAACCCATGACGCAGAATCGATGCCTGCAAAGTCCTCCGCCTCCCTCCCTCTTCATGCCTTCTCTGGTCCATCATGCAACTAAGAACATTTCCCAATTCCATCTCTAGAGAGGAGGAAAGAATATCCGCCCATTATCATGAGTTTAGCCTTACTGGCCAGAGCGCACTGGGGGTAGACCACGGAACGAAATCCTTTGCAGAAACTGTTCATGTCCTATTGCCTACTTTCGAAAGGTGCGTCACTCTGTGGTACTTCGTAAAAGCAAGTACATATATATACATGGAGAGCGATGGAGGTCTGAAGGAAAGACCTAGATTCGGGAAGAAGCAAAATTCATCGAAGTCATCGCGACTTCACACGCATCCAGGAAGCATTAAACACTATCGACGTAGAAGAAAGTACGGTATACGGCACTCTCTCGAGACCTCTGAATAAGACTGGGAAGTAGACCCAAGGCATTTTAAGACAGGACCCATGCCATGAAGGAGATGAAGACGGGGTCATGCTGTCTCTGACCTCTTGGGAAATGAAATATCACACCGTCTCCCATGAATTTTTAATCTTGTCCGGTATGCTGTGTTAACGCGAAGGTAACGCTGAGAATTTTCTTTAGTCAGGTCCATCCCAACGCGCTTCTTTTTGTTTCCCCCACCCAAAACCCATTTTTCGATGGAGACATCAGAAAAGGAGTGTTTTTCATGCTGCCACGAAAGTCCTTTATTTTGCGGTGCACCCAGGGGGTTCAAGTCTTTCTATGAAAAATACATCCCTCCCCCATTCCTTGTGTGTGGGCCCATTACAATGTGTCAACATGATGACCCCCTTACCGGGGGGGCTTCAGGGTTTCCATGGTTTCCCGTGAATGCCTTTCGGGACGGCCTCAATAGTAAGCCTGGAATTATGCTGTCAGCCTGATCCGGAAGACGTCTTTTAGACCCGTCTGCAGGCTGGTTGGAATATTCAGGTGCAGATTCGTGTGGGGGGGAGGGGGGCACCGCTTTTGGATAAAAGTCAAGAGGAACTCGATAACCTGACAACTCATGCTTCTTGATGAGAAACCAAAACTGATATAGGTATCTCAACAGGCCATCTATATTCTACAGCCTCCATTGACTTCTCCGTGGCACGTAAGAACGTTAAGTTGTGAAGGAAAAAGAGAGAGAGAGGGAGAGATAGGGAAATGGAGTACGTTGTGCTGTGCGTTGAGCTCAAAAATGAGTTCGTGCCCCTGATAAAGATCTGTTTCCCCAGGGACGTCCCACGTGGTTCCGCTGCTCATTTGTCCAATGAAATGGCTCTTTTTCCCTTTCAGTCAGACAGCCTTCCCGAACATCAATGCACCCGCAATTGCAGTGTGCAACCCTAACAAAAGACCGGTCTGTTACGGGGGAGTAGAGAAGCCTAGGTCTGCCCGAGGCTAGGAATATGGGAGGCCAGACTCTCGGTAGGGGGTCTAGAGACAAGACTTATGGACTTTCATAAAGGGCGTGGCGACGGCCAGTTGCCTACCTTTTCTTTATGACTTAATCTGCTTCCATGCCGATTATAATTAGGTGTGGGCTTGATTCATCTCCTTTTGGACGTCTTAGCTTTCTTTCAACTGCCGCCATCGACCTTCGATTCACTTCCAAACACAAGAGCAACTAGAGATGTTAAAATTGAACCGAACTGAACTTCTGAATTCCCGGATTCTACGATCGGAATTTAATCTGTTCGATTCTTTAACTTCAAATCATCATATCTTCGAACTTGATAAGTTCATTTCAATTTTTAATTTATCAAGTCGATTCATTTTGCCCTCCAAGTCATGTCGCAATATTGACAAAACAGAACTTGCACAGGCAGCTGCTAAAGATAATTTGAAATCCAAAGCCTCATTCTCAACGTTTACAATATTGTCAAAGAAAGCCTCGGTGTAAGGAATGTTTTAGGTTCGTTTGGGATTTCCGTTGTTCCATCCATAACAAGGGTCTCTCCCGCAGAGAGGTTGGGACGGGTGGGGGAGTTATGCAGGCTACTCGTTCATCATCGATTACAATGGAGTGCCTTGTCCAGGTCCAAAATATGATCGGTGAAAGTCTCAACCTTGTCTCCTTCTTGGGTTATTATGGCGCCATCAGAGCGGTGTTTTAAAATTACATTTTTACAGTGCAATTCCATAAACAATCTGGGCAGAGGCCATTCTATTAGCGAGCCTTCGAGCGTACGTACCTTCATCTTCGTGATCAGATCCGATTTTGACAAGCAGGATAGCGATGGACTGTCCTTCCCTTTGGCATGTGCCTTTTTGAGGGCGGAGTTTCACATACTCAGTTCTTAATATGATTTGTGGCAATTAAAATAACTGCTTCCATTGGAATGCTAAGTCGACCTGAACAGCTGAGAAAGATTCGTCCGTGAAGCACTCGGGAATTTTTCGTATGAAATGGTCGAATAACTTTGAGCAAGCTGGCAGAAAAAAAAATCAAAATAACCCATACGGTCAAAACCCATCTTGGCAAAATAGGGCAAGATTCCCTTACTGATTCCCCAAGAATCGTTCTTAATTGGTTATACTGGCTTCAGATTGGCACTGGTGCACTATATACGCCCAATATTGGGCTGCTAAATCGGGGTAATATTGGGGTTCAATATGGAAGCACAATACCGCAGGAATGTGAAACTGACAGCATACTTTTAAGAGAGCTTTCATTTAAGTGTGTTTTTAGAGAGCTCTCATTTGACACTAGTTTCAAGTCTCGCTCTTGTTCTAAACAGGAACTAAAAGCCGCCAATGCGAGTGAAAAATGGCAAAATTGGACTTCTCAAATTCATTTTTCGTTGTTTTAAAATAGTATGTGGTTAAAATTGAGCTAATTTCATTTTTATTGACTCGAATTACAATGTTGTAAAATCTCATTGTTAACACGCTTCTCATAATTTCGAAAATGTAATGTAAATTTCGGAAATTTTCAAGGTTTTGGAAAATGTAAACCTTTTTGTAACAAAGATAAAGAAAAGTCCCTCTGTGAAATCTGATTCGGCTTTGTCTCAGCTTTCATTTGAACCTAAAAACACATTTTTTTAGCTCGATTAGGAGCTAAGGCACCCGTTTGACCCGCATAGTCACTTTTTCCTTCGAGAGGGGAGGGGGTGACATTGGGGTGGAATATCTCGAGAACTGCTTGTGCTAGAGCTCTGAAATTCGGGATTTTTTCGGAAGTCAGAGAGACTACCATGTATGACTTTTCTTAAGCAAATGCCTGTCGGACGCGCAATGAAAGTTCCTGAAATCTGATCACTTGAGCTGGATTGTCTCCTTTAGGAAATCCATTAAAGGTTGAATGACCTTGTGAAAATAAAGTGAGCCCGATAATTTACCTTCCACGATCGACCAAAAACGACCAAGGCGTTCATCGTTTCCGCTACAATGAAAGGTTTTTGTCTTACCTTACTTTAATTGTGTCATATCCTACAACCCAATATTAGTACCAATGTTTTGCCAATGTAGCAAAATGTTGGGTTTTAAATATTGGCCTATTGACTAAGATCTTCGTCCAATGTAGGGAATATCTTGGAATCTAAAGTAATTTGGTTCAAAGTTGCTGTGCTACAGGGGTTGTGTGGTGTTGCATCCTATAAGCAGGTAAACAATTTTTTAAAGTATAAGATTCGCCAATAAAAATTTAAAACCTTATGAAGATGTACAGGGCAAGAAGAAAAAACTATTCATCGCCTTTTTTTTGGAAGAATGACACTTGGGAAAAGCTTTTCGAAAAAAATCAAATTCCTGAAGAGTTTAGAAAAAGTGCTCAAAAAGCTCCATCAAATCTTATGGGATAATTGCCATGTGGGAAAATTCCAATATGTACAAAATGTATGTACCGTTAGTACTTCAAGAACCAAAAAGGCATGCCATCGCAGTGACTTCTGTTATGCGCGGCCACATGCTGCAGAGATTTCCAATTTCCCAAAGGGAGGACACTTGTGAAAACCAAATCTATAGTTTCAACTACAGTATTTTCCTGATGCAGCTAGGACCACCATTGACCTTCTTCGGGAAGCCTTTAAATACGGTGCTATCTCCTCTTTATCCTGGAGAATGACCCACACACTCTTCTGTTTTGTTTGGATGGTATGTTGCTAGCGATTCGGGGGCCTGGAATTGTAAATCCGCTCCCTAAGATACACACGGAAAAAAAATAATCTAGAGGAGACGCATCAGGAAAGTGTGGGGGTTATGCCTGAGGAACAGGAATGGAGACGGCTCGATGTTGAAAGACATCCTTCAGAAGGTTAATAGTATCTCCAGGTAAACGAGGGCTCCGTCTTGTTGAAACAAGACGGAGCTTTTCCTATCTCAACCAGAGGCTTGGGTGTATCTTATGGAGCAACTGTCATTTCTGGTTCTTTACTTTCGGAAAGTAAATTCCTGTAGCATGTGACCGTACATTTCAGCACTCAAAGTGATGATATTACATCTCCGATCCCATTAAAGTACCATCGGTGTCTTAATTATTTCTACTTCAGATATTTCCCACCGACGACTCTCCCATAGGATTTGATGGCGCATTTTTTTGTCCTTTTTTTATTTATTCATTCAGTATTTTAAACAGTGTTCCTTTCGGTGAGACATTGAAAGGCAGAAAATGACATCCATAAGAAATGCATCTGAGACCAGCTTCACTTTCGCCTCGTATGGTGGTGAGTATCCGAATCTGAAGTGGCTCAGGATCGCAAGTTTAGGAACATCGAAATCAGATAATATAAAATGAAGTGCTTTATGTTCGCCTCTTCTTTACCCTGTTTCTGCCCTGAGGATATCAACAACTGAGGTGATGAAATCTAAGAGATTTAAAAAGAATAACTTCAGCAGCTTAATGACTTCCTGAAATTGTATGCAGTTCAGAAAGTCCCATTGTAATTGTGGTTATGGTCAAGGACAAGGATGACATAACATTTAAAAACTGGATAGGCTCTGGTAAGGTAAACTTGTCGTGTATTGTTATATGTTGTCTCATGAGGGAGATGTTAGGAAAACATATGTTCAGCGTCTCCCAGGGCAGGCATGTATGAAGGCGTTTGTGTTTATGGACACACCTCTATAGATATGGTTGTACTTATGATAGCCTTCTGTTTTAGACATGATTACAGGAATATAATATAATTGAAAAGCTTATTTCAAGTCAGTGACATTTAGAAATGTTCTGATTCTTCCTCAAGATTGCTTACAAAGGTAAGCACTGCGTGAGGAGAATCTAGGTGGAGATCTGAGTGTTCCATGATCTTAGGAGATCATGGATTTGTAAAGGACTGTTTTCTAAAGGAGGTTCCAGCATTCGGACCAAAGTCTTTACCTGAGGTCTTACAGCCCAAAGTATTGTTTCCTTCATTATTTTTAGGGGGTGATCTCGCATCATTTCCTCCTGTTCTTGTATGTAAGAATTCACGTAAGAATTAAGACGGCTTTTTATTTTCAAAAGAAGGAAGCTTGTTGAAAGCACGATATGGACCTCCTGTTAGCATAAGAAGGAAATGGAGATGCTGGAACTAACTAGCCATCTGAGTTTTGGTGAGTGGGGGACCGAGGAGTTCAGAGGATCGGATGTCCTCAAGGTAATTGGAGTGAAAGATTTTTACTCCCATGTCTCCTCGATTTGTGTGACTAAGCACGTGAAAATGGGTCCACCAGAAAGACTATTAATTTTGCTCGTGTGCTCTGAAAAAGAATAATTTTTTATGCAGTTAGCCACATTTCAAGTGAAAAGCTTAGGGTGTCAGAAGTTCCTTCTCGCGCAGAAGGTCCGTCTAGGCAGCAATAGAGTTGCTTCCGAGACAACCAGGCAGGAACGAGCGGAAACCGGTTCTGCTTTCTTTTCTACCCCTGTATCTTTTTCCATGTAGAAGTGAACGTGGATCACATGTATTGTGACCTAAATAATGCATAAAAACTTTAATTTTCTCTGTAGCATCCGAAAAGAATAATTCATTCCCATAACGGTGGAGTTTCCATGCCTCAAAGTGCTCTTTTTGATTTATCGATGTCTTAAGAATGCATGTCCTTTGATCTTTGTGCAAGAGACTTTCTCCTATCCTCGCTTTCCCACTAAAGATGGTCAAATGGTATTTCTCGAGACTGTCTATATCTTCAAGAAGTAAAAAAGCTTTTTCCTGTCGTGGAGTGTCTTAGCCATGGTGGTAACATGGTGGGATGCAGAGGGGAAACATAATGTAAGCGTTTCACGTTTGCTGGAAGTGGGTGGTCGACATTGATAACGGGTTGTCACTCTTAAAGACTTGGGGAACAGGCCGTAAATAACAAGAGGGATTCTTGATGTCCTCTTCCATGTCCTATCTCACCTCTTCCACACTCCGTTCTATAAATACATTCACGCATTTCTTCGCCCACTCTAGAGATTCTGTCACTTGTAAGCTATGAATGCTCCCTAACTCGTCAACTGTGAATTATTGCCCTCTTCCCTCTCGAAAGCTAGTGCCTGTTGACGTTATACCCTTTTCAAATTTGACGAAAACAAAAGGAATTCAAGAGTATAGCTGCTCTAGCCACGATCGCTAACCGCGACCGATACTTCCCCTCAACCATTGCCTGGCTATTTAAAAGTTTTATCCATCAAATCAAGAGTGTTTCTCTTCAGAGATATACGCTTGTCCAGGCCAAAGCCCCTCGGGATCAGGAAAAAGTGAATCGTTGCAGAAGGAAAGTGGAATAATGAATAGCTTCACACAGTAGACCCGTGTACCCACTCAATGAAAAAGGACCTTCTGAGGATCTCTTATCTTACACCTCTATACCTTATACCTTTCTATCGAACCGCGTGAAGTGTCGAAAATTGAAGTTACCTGATCTACCTGTTCACCGATGACAATGAACCATGGATCAAGACGGGAGAGCAAAGGTTGTTAGACTCCGACATTTGCGCTCTCGCGATATCAAACTGTCATATGCGATTGAAAACTGCTTCGGAAATCATGCTCTTTCTGAGCCCGTTTCCATTTTTTAATCCAACGACCGAGATCAAGAGAAGGCAACGAACAGTGTCTTTTCGTATATAACAGGCATTCGATGATTGATATATAGAGGAAGGGTGAGGACGTTGGGCATGTTGCTAACGAGGGCTGACGGGAGATGGATAAAGAACTGGGAAGGAAAGGGAAAAGTTAATGCAATGGAGCGCAGGTGAATCCTGTCATGGATGTTGATACCATCAGCGTTTCCTCACATCCATGATTCCTTCCACCTGCTATTTTTCCGCCTTCCCCTCTTGATCTTCTTCAGTCTTCACCGACGCAAATAAGTCATCTCGCTGCTACTCTCTTTTTGCTCTTGCTTTTTCTTTTACTGCCTCCCACCGAGCAAACCGGTCATTCTAATTAAATTATTCTTCTCACGGCGGGAATTCCTAAATGTAGCATTTAGAGTGCTCAAAGACGATAGGCCGAAGCAGATGGCAATAGGAAAGAAAAGGGGGCGATATTGAACGAAAAGCAAAACCAGGACGTGATAGCCGAGTTAATGCTGATTGACTCGTGAGATACCCCCTCTCCTGCCAGAAGAGGGAATAGCCATTATAACCGAGAGAGGGTGAGGTTTAAAGGAAATAAACACTGGTTGCTGCTGTAGCCATCAGCAGGATTTGGTATAAGGGATAGGTTTAGATCAAGGGTCTGAAGATATTTCTATCTCAGAAGCTTCAGTAGCTTGGAAAACTGGCGTTCGGAAGGGAGTTAGAAATGATTGGAGGAAGGGTGCAGCTCAGAAACTTCGGAATGAGTTCACACATCTATATAAGGATGCTGGCGCTAACGGTACTTCGACCAAAGGGACAGTTACGAAATACCAGTACACATTATATGAAATACTGGAGGAAACAATATTTGCTCTGGTGTCGGTAGTCCCATAGGAAACAATGGTTAATGGTTTGCATTGTAAGGGCATGTGACCTCATCCCGAAATCGCTGTAGAATAATTTATTGAACCCACGCTTTAGAACTATCAGTGAAGAGTCGCTCTCGAATTTCAATTATCAGTATAGGTTGGAAAATCCAGCAAAATCACCGGCATCTGACTACTTTTGCGTTTCGACAACTCTAAGGAGGTAGAAGACCACAACTTCCAGATTTCTACTGCTTGGAAAGCCTATGTCGTTTTGAATTATAAGCCAACCCTATTTAGTCATTTATATACATTTCAAGTTTTTATAAATTCATAGCTTTGTGCCAAAAATTGTCTTTGGACAATTTTTGGGTCATTTTAAAATTAATATATTTACAAACTTATGGTTACATAAGTCCGACCCTTACTTATCAGATTCACTTTTGAATGAGAAATGAAGCGAGGAGCGATGAGGTACACGAGATACATGAAGACCCCTAATTCTATTTTCTGCCCCTAATTTGCATCTTGTCGATGTTACTCAAGGGTTCGCTTTCGATTTTGGCCGAAATCTGCGAGTCGATGAGGTTCATGTTTTATTAGATTTTGTTATCCCTGTAACTAGTTCGTTATAGTGAAAATAGGCTTTTAAAAAAGAAAATTCTTTCTTTTTTTTGGGAGGGGGGAAGTCCCATAGATTAACTTTGCCTAAGTAATTTATTGTGCTTTTGTGAAATGGCTAAAGAGGGCGGAGAAGGAGAGCAATGGAAAAGACGAAAGTGGATGAGAGTAAAAAATATTTAAAAAGAGGGAAGCCCTTCATAAAGAAAGGGAAAAGGGTTCTTTCCGCTGGAGAGGAAGATGAAGGAAGGACCACCCACCGATGTGAATTTCTCCAATAAATTTCAGGAAGAACTCCATCTCGAAACATAAGACATGATGTCAGCGCTTACATTAGATTGTCATCCCTCTCTGCTGAGCCGCCAACAACTCATATCAACGGATCTCAAATGAGCGCCCCCTCCTTTTTTTTTCATAGTTCAGATTTTCGCGGAAAGGGAGCCGATGAGGAGGCCTTGGACTGAATGGACATAGAGAGAAAGCGGGATAGAGAGAGCTTCCCCCGTTGCCTCTACTCAGGGGTAATTGTGACTAGATTTATCGTCCTTGTAATGTCCGTTATTATCCTCTAGATGTGATGTAAGAAAAAAAGGCGGATGCTCGCCTAGGAGCCTAGATGCCTACTGTGCAACAACGAAGATGATTTCTCAAACGCTTCGCTGTTTTAGCGAAAAATAAAAATTAAATAAACATATAGACGTGTATGTTGGAACATGATCACACAGACATTGGCGATTGCCTAATGGTAATATTGCCGATGAAGTCAGGTGGAAGGACCCCGAGACTTCGTTCAACTTAGAGTTTCTGTAACCAAATGGAATCGCCGACCGATTTTTCTTTATGTTCTCGTCCATGGAATGGGTCGTGTGTTCCGGATTAAGGAAGAAGGAAAGAGAGGATGATGGACGTTCCGCGCCTTGGCGTAGAGGGAGAATCATTCACGATCACATGCCTTCCATATAACTTGGACTCGCATTTATAAGCCTCTTTTCTGTTTCCCTTTCGTGGCTCACGATATCCCATATTTTACAGCCTCACCGTGACTATTAGGAACCGAGAAGGGACCCGACGAACCCTGCAATGGTCATCAATTTCATGTATAGCCATCTTCTTCGAGCTCTATGAATATATCGCACATCACGAGGAATCGGTTTATTTTTTGTTCATCCCGAAGAAATGGATGTCATAGACACCAGAGGAGCAACGAGGGTACAATTCAATAATAAAAAAGATCAAGCAGGAGAGGGAAGAGAGTTAGGATTTTCCTCTGACTTCATTCAGAGAGATGGAGAGGGGAATTCCATGAGACATTTCTACTTCCCTCATCTTATATAGTTAGACTTCGGGGCATGACTCTGAAAGAGTCTCTCCGGATCAGATCGCTTCAGCACCTCACAAACATGAACAAAAATGTCCGAATCCCTGAAACCCTCGAAAGCTACTTCAGGTCTGGTTCCATCCCGTCTTTATAATTCGAATCTCAAGCCAACTTCGGCAGTCCTGCATTTGGTCATCTCAACCATCCACGAAATGTGTCTTATATGTCGGGGTGGAAGGAATGAGAGGTTGTCACCCGGAAATCGATGGTTCCCACGCAATGCCCCCGGGGCATCATCATCATCAATGTGAGGAATTGCGAGGGAGGGTCCCAAGTCCGCATGACGATCCACCCGCGCCTCGTGCTTTATCATCGTCTGAATTGTCTCTAATTGCCAAGACCGTCAACTCTTCCGTCATCGCTCGTAAATCACAGGATTATAAATTGCCTTTTTATCACAGGTGCGAGAGGACGGAGGGGAAAGAAGGGGAAGTCCGGAGATCCTGGTCCACCGGTGAGTTCAAATTTTCACATTTATGAGGATTCCGTGTGAAAGTACTGCAATGTACGAAGAGGTAAATCCCTATGATCGTAGAGCAAGCCATAGATTGATGAGCAATTCGTAGACAAATTGGGAGGTGTGGCTGGATGACGGATTGCATGCTTGACAAAAGGAGGAGGCATTTATTATTCTTCCCCCCCCCCCCTCACACACCTCTGGTGTTAAGAATGATAAATAATTAATTATGCAGTCTCTCACCTTGCGGGGGAGGCGGAAACAATGGTTTTATAAACATTGCACTTTCTATGTATACGTTGCTGTAAGAAATCGACTTGGTAAACTCATCTCCCGATCGTAGAGTGACGTCGCCCCGTGTGAATGGTCCCAGAGGGAAAATCTTCCTTATCTCCTCTTTCCAATCCCTGGCTTTATTCCCCCAGCTTTTTCCTTCTTTCCTTCCCTCTCTTTCACGCTTCAGCTCCGTTCCTCCGTGACTTTGTAGACTCACAAAATAGGCCTGCTGATAGACGATGTGCATATTCTTTTCAGGGACCGCCTGGACCACCCGGGAACAGCGGATTTCCGGTAAGAATTTCCTACGAACCATCAGTAATAGCCCGTGAGCATCCAAAAACTCTTGCATGATTGAAGTTCTTCTGCCTTGGCGGTTTTAAATTCACTATCTGTAACTTCAATGGATCCTCTTACACAAAAAAGTACTTGGTTAATGTGTTCTCTTTCCATATACAGGGTGAGAAAGGCATTCGCGGCTTCCCGGGTTTCCCGGTTTGTTCCTTTGAGTTTCTTTTGATTAATTCCTCTCTCAAATGACATTACTAAAAATAATTGATGAGTCGGTGGTGGGTCCCTTCATCCTCTTGCTCAAGGCGTGGCACATTGCAAAGTGAGGTCAGAGAGCATGGATTATGTAGACAGAAGGAGATGGCAGCTCTGACCCGATTGAATCGAATGGAAGTGAAGGATTGGGAAGGCAGAACTGCCGGGTGGAGTGGGAATAGGAGCCTGCATTTGGGTTGAGCTCGGCGGAAAGGAAGGCTAGGGAGAGCTTCTGGGCGGAGTATTGCAGGCTCTAGGGAAAGAGCAGCTTTAGCTGTGGGTTCCGCGAATTGAAAGGGAAGGCTAGGCAGTGCTGCTGATCGTCGGGGTAGCACTTTTGTCGTGTTTCCAAGTGAGCTGAACTGCCAGCATGACATCATCACGATCTGCTTCCCCATCTCCACGAGTTAGTGAAGCAGACGCATAGGAATTTTTGTGTAGGCTCTGCTACCTTATTGACGAACGTGAACTCGCTGATGCAGTCTCGATGGTGAACCGAATCTTTGGATTGGCAAGGGTACTACTGAACGGACAGTGGTCCAGCTAATGAGATCTGACACGGAGACACTATTTCTGAAATATGGATAGTGCTAACTGCATACTGTTGTTGGGAACTATTTCTGCGGGGAAAACTTCCTTTAGTGAAAATGGGGATTAAGACTTGCAGCACGCATGAAATCGTCACAGAATCATTATAAGGAACTCCTGGTCATTTACTCTATCAACCCGTGATGATGACAATGTAGAAGCGAAATCAACAATGGGTGAACCTGCCACAAGTATAAGTCCCAAGTTTTGTCATGTACCATCAGAAAATTTGGCAGTCTGCATGGGAGTTTCATGACTGTTGATGTATCATTCAGCTGGCAATTATAGCAGTTTCTCAGATAGTCCGCACCTTCTGAGTCTGTGTTTAACCACCAGCAGTAGCCATGGAATCACTGTTTGGCGCCGACACACATTGATCACCTTCATGAGTCATTTGGCTGAAGCGTGATTTTAAGTCGGACGGAACAAATCCTTTGAAGACATTCTATGGAAAGAATGTGAAGCGTCAGGAACGTCCTATGCCATTTCAGACCAGTCATATTCCAGATAGGTTGGACCTTCTTACAGAACTTCAGATCTGAAGCAGACGACTCCTGTAGTTCATCTTCAATAACAGCTTTAATTCCCATGTTCAGAAGTGCTACTACCTTGGCTTGAGCCGACACCTCCTGAATGGCAAGCAGTAAACGATGCAATTTCTGTTATTCAGGTTTCACATGGTCCCGAATCTTCATTTACAGCATGAATCCTCGATTGTATCCAAACCTCTAATTTAAAGTACCTCCAGAAAAAGCAAGTGAAGGCATGTCATCTTCCTCGACTTCCCTTGGGACCTCTAGATCCTCCCATACTTGAAATATTCAAATGTTAAGAATATATGAAATTCAGTCCCGTGATCAGTGGACCTTAGTTGACAGCATATCGCACAGCTGATGCAGGTTTCTTTCATTTCTAACAATTACAGGTAGGTATTCGGGAATATGACTCACTGAACTGGTGTTTTCTGTCTCACCAAATAAAAGCACTGTCCAGGATGGATAAAGGCAGGTAAACCCGTGTCGACTACGGACTTGAAAGGGATAAGGCCTGAAAAGCACTTAGCGAAACAATTCTCGCAGTGGAATTTATTCTCAATCGAGGGACTCCGGTGCCAGGATTGAAGTAGCCCTATCGGGCACAGAAACACGCTGGATTCGCTGACGAGATTAGCAGACGTGGGGAAAATAACTCAGTTCGGCGCACGCCCTGCTCTTGAATCGCATGGCGGGCGAGAAGTTGAGTTTACCTGTTAACCAACGAGCGGTAATTTTGGAACTTCATGTTCTATGTCCATTGCCTTCCCGGGTAAGGATGGGTTTTTTCAAGGCTTCTGCATAAAAGTAATAGTATAGGCTGTGCAATTTCAGCATACCAAAGAAAAAAATAAACTAGAAACCCAAAACCCTTTCCTACAAAGTAGGGAAAGAATCATGTGGAATGAAGTCCCCAAAAAGTCAAAGGAATGAGGAGGGGCCGACCAAGATTAATTTAGGCTATAGGACAAGGCCAAGCATGCCAGGGTTAGGTTGAGGCAGATCTGACAGTCATTGGGTCAGGTTCAAATAAAGGTGAAGTTCGTTGAGCTGGAGGTCAAGGTAATGAGGAGAATGTCAGATAGGTATATATCAAGTACGACTATGTACCTTGAGTATGTGCACGTTCACCTCCTTCAAAGGTGTTTCTAGTAATTTCCTCCATCATCCGATGGGATAGCGCCTTTTTCTTTTGACTAATGAGTGTATGAGCGTATTTTGACTGAGAATAGATCCAATTATAGTCCTACGATCTGTGAGGTGCAGCGCTTGGTAAGCATATCCCAACCCAAAGTTCAACCTAAGCAGTGAAAAGTTATTCCTGATGCGGCGGTTTTTGTCGAATGGTTTCACTCCTCTCTCAGATTCACAATCCATGAAAGATCGATCGGCGAAAGGAGCAGCCGATAGACTGGGATGCGTTACTGGTATAGGTAATTTATATGTGATTCGAGTCTGAATATTCTTCAAATTTAGCCTCCAAGAAGTATAGGCAGGAAGTGTAACCTGTCATTTGTGGATAAAGATACTGAAAATTCGAGAAAGTAGAAGTAAAAAGGAAAAGAAAATGGAATAGGAAAAGCTGTAAAACAAGAAGATATTCTGTGTTTCTGATGTAAGGATTGCCTAGGTCAAGCTCATGTAAGAAAATAGAAAATGGTGAAGTTATTCTTTCTTCATACTTATTTGGGATGTGCAAGTAATGGGTCTTGAAGAGATTCAAGGGTCACCCCAAAAGTAATGCCTCCGATTTTGTCTACCGCAAACTACTGGTGGCACAAACTCGAAAATGCACATGGAGATTCTTTCAAAATGACCTCTCATTGCTTATGACTGTCGTCATCACACTCTACCGTTTGAATCGCCACCGTGGCGGTGCTTTCTGGGTGGGACTCGTGAAACTTCACGAAGAATGGGAGAACATTTGAAAGTATCTGAATGTGCATTTTTGAACTTGTGCTTCTTTGCAATAGACAAAGTCGGAGGCGTTACTTTTGGGATATCCTTCGTAAAATTGCTGTGAATCCAGCTCGGATACCCATTTAAATTTCTCATTTTCCCTTTGTCGGTCACTGGGAAAATTTACATACAGGTACTTATATATTCTCTTTGGTTGTAAATGTTTGAATAAGAATTGCGTTTTGAGTCCAGAAAAGGACACTGTCCAAATCCATACAGGGTGTCACAGAATTCATGTTATATATTTTTTATATACTTTTTGCTTTATTATTGGTAATAGGTTTATTACGTTGAAAATTCTTGTATTTTCTTTCAGTAGGTAATCTGAACGCTTGCCTGCTGTTTTTCATGTACGAATGCTCTATACCTATACCGTAGCTTTTGCTAAGAAAAAATTAGTCAATGAAATTGTGGCAGGAATTCTGGGATACCCTGTATATATAAAATCCCCCTTTGAGGCCAAAACTGAGAAAACACTTATCACTGAATTCGTTATAATCATAGAAGACTTGAATTCTACGTGTATTCATCCCGTATAATTCGTTTTGTTTATATTTCTTGTTTGAATTTTGGGGTTAAGTTATTTCATGTGATTTCTTTTTATTCCCCATGCAGGGCCCAATAGGATTGGATGGACCCCCTGTGAGTCCATTGTTCATATCTTGTCACTATGCTCATATCTTGGGGTAGTGTTTTTATGATGGGAAAACCTAAACATGTGCATGCATTTGTACTCTTACCAGCCGAAAATATGCAGCAGCACGTACAAAGAACAATCTTTGCACGATACTTCACACAAGTTTGCTTTGCATTCCCATCATTAGGGCACCTTCGGAATCGAATTCATGTTCATGCTTTGGGGGTGTTAGCTTGTGACGATAATGCCTGTCAAAACTCCTATATATATATTGAGGGGTTTATTTTGCCACCAAATGCCACCTTGCAGAATGCCACCAAGGCCAACGCCAGTCCGAGTGACTTCCTGCCGCCAAAAGAAGTTGTGCAGTCTAAGCCTAAACTAAGTTTATTGAGTTTCCTAATTTTTTAGACTCAAATTGGAACATGGAACGTATAAAAAAAGTTGCTCTTTCCACAAATTATGTGGGAAATATGCTTGCTTTACACAAATACACCTCAGGATGCGTAAAAATTTGATAATAAAACTTAGTATATGGCTTTAGGGAGCTCCTTTACACGGACTAAGAGGCTCCCAAGCAATCAAGCACTAAGAATATGGAAAGAATAAAAATCCTGCCCCTCTCCCTTATTTCTCCCTGTCAGTCATCCTGCATGCCTCTTATATTTAGACCTCAGCAGTTTCCTTCATCTGACTTAACAACCGAAGGAATAACACCCTCCTCTGTCTCGTTCCTTCTTTGCAACCGCAAGAAACATCACCCCAATTGAATCTGATGATTCGTTTCTTTGATATTGACTGCAGGGACCACCAGGACCAAAGGGAGAACCCGGGCTCTCTGCCTATGATATCATTTCAAATGCCAAAGTAAGTCACTTCTTGAGCATGCTATAAATATATTTTTCACGAAAGGTTTATGAAAGTGGGATTAAAATTCAGATCCAATGTCTTCAAGATGGATTATCACTCCCCTGTCGAATTTGCTGTCGAGATCGACATTCCCCCCCCTCCCAAAAAAAAAACCTTTTGGGACTCGATGAAAACAAACCCCTCACAAATGGTTTACCACCTCAAGGGAACCATGAAACAAAGTTATGGTGAAGATAGTTGTGGTGAGGAAATTTTGATCTGATGGATGTCATTTTTATCGCAATGGCCTTGGTGTAGGGTGTGAAACGATCCTTGACTCGATTACGCAGTGGATCCCTGGGCTATGCTGCCGAGCTCATTGCCATTAAGGTGAGAATTTGCAAGAGACGAAAAAAATTGATTTGGCCCTGGGACCATACCACTCACACCATCCTCTATCTTTTTGACGTTTTCTTTCTCGGTTCTACCTCCTCTGCTTTTAGGTTTGTTTTGGAGTGTCTGTGCAGTTGTGTCGTCTGTATTCTGAACGTGTCAGATCCTGACATTTCTAAATTCTTCACGTATTTTTTTCTTGTCGCCAGAGACGTTTCATTGTATGTGTATCCCTCTATTGAGTTTTCTACCTTTTGTTTTCCTTCCTTCCTAATTTCCTTCCTTCATAGGGATTGGGAAGCCTGAAACACAAGTTTAACCTTGATCCCGACAGTGTTCTCTTACTCCCTGTGAGTTCTGCTTTTGAAGTCTTCCAATGAGTTTCCTGCTTCGTGTCTTCACACGCCTGCCTTCTGGTGCATGCTTTGCCTGCATATTAGCTATTTGTAGTTCTCTCCACATGACTGTATTTTTCATACCGATCAGTATGATAGTATATACAATTTTCCGATACTTTAACTTGTATGTCAACTTGACGATCAAATTTAAAGGTAATTCTGTTGGATATTGTCGAATTCTTTTGCTATTTTTCATGGTCATTGATAATTTCCTCACTTCTTGGATGTTTAGCAAGTTGCAACCATTAAGGAAGCAAATATGGAAATCGCTTTGCTCTGAGTACCGAATATGCTTCTAGTGGGATTTGCATTCCCCAGGGTGAGAAAGGTGATAGGGGTGACTCAGGTCCCTCTGGTCCACCCGGAGCACCAGGTAGACCGGGACTGGATGGAATTCCTGGCCCACCCGGGGAAGTTGGACCGCCTGGTCTGACTGGGGAGCCAGGAATGCCTGGCCCTGTTGGTGAACCTGGATCTACAGGCCTTTCTGTGAGTCTCCCGAATCTCTCATGCATGACCTGAATTGATGAATAGTATTCCAAAACCAAGACTCCGAGGTCCGCCAGGGATACATAGAAAGACTTGAGGTGTTAATGCAGTCGAGCCGTTCGTTTCCTATCAGTTTATTCATTCCCATATTTTGCCATTGATGAAAAGGAAAGATTTTCTGGAAATGCCGTACTATCCATGTCCCGATACGCTAATTCTGCGCTGATTTCTTGTGGGTGATTCTGGTAGCGAAGGGTGGCAAGTCAAGAAATGGACCTAACATTGCACAGATTGGTTGCGGTTGAGAATTTTCTCCTCGTGAGAGAAGTGGTTCCCCATAAGCCCCACCTAAGCCTATTCCTTCCCTCTTGCACCTCCGTATTGGACGAAACCATTTTCCTTCGAAGGTAACAATCTCTTCCGCTTAAAATGTCTCAGATTCATTGCAGCTGAGGAAGAGACGGGTTTGCCCATTCCGGAAGTGACACAGAAAATCCCCTTGTTTCACACGCAATCCTGGGTCTACTGAAGAAGCAATTGGATCGGATTATAAATTTACCGCACATTCTCATATTTTGCGGGGATTGATATCAAAAGAAGTCAGAAAATGAAATGAGATCTTGGATATTGGAACGGAATTTTTCTTATGAAACAAAAGAAAAATTAACTCTTGGAATGGAACAGAAACCTGAACGCAGCAACCACGAGGAACGGGACGGAATGTGGAATTGAAAAAAGTCCATTCCGTAGCCCTAGCGATCGCACCAAATCATTTCGTCATGCTGCTGGGCTGTGAACCTCGGCATCATACCTGCAGTTTGGTAAATGCATGACAGGAGAAACTGGGGCACGGTAAACAATTCTTCGAAATCAAACTAAATAATTAGTTCTTTAATCAAATTTGGCTCTCCTATTGGTACAGTGAAACCTGTGGATTCGGCCACCTTGATATTACGGCCACCTCCTATTTGCGGTCAGAAATGCTCAGTCCCAATCGTTAGCTCCATAGGTTCAATGTTAAAATAACCTGTTTTATCCGGCCACCTGTATAACGCGGCCAGCGGCCAAGGATTTGTAGACCCTTTGTGCTGGCCACTCCTTAATCCGGCCAGGACACAGGAAGGAAAGAAGATCGCAGCTTCATTACCTTCCTCTTTTTTATTTCCCAGCCTTGCAGCTTCCTTCCTTTCTTCCCTATTTTCCTCCCTTTCGCCTCTTTCCCCTCCCCCTACCCAATCCCCGATTGGATCCGTCGCTTGGTTGTCAAGGTCACACCTCTAGAGTTTCGATAACCAGAGAACTATCATCAAGAGTGTTGACCTGCCGCTACTTCTTCCCTGTTTCTTGCTCCCTTTCTTAAAGGCCATCGAAAAGCTGAAGTGCTTTTTGGTAGGGAAGAGCATGCAAGAGTCAGTCGAAGCAATCACGAAACTCGAAGCGTCTCTCCAGGAGCGAGAGTGCGAACGCAAAATGCGTGTGCGTCAAACGAACATTTGAGACTTCCTCACACTGAAATAATGGTCTTCATATTTTTCTCGGTGTACATAGTTTAATTAAAGCCTCACAAAATCAAAAGTAGGGGGAGGTGGGGCAAAACGTTGCAGTTCAGGAAAATCGCCAAAATTTAGTACCAAGAAGTTGGCGTAGCACGTTGCGGATTGGTTTGCGGTATCTTTCATGACTTACCTACGAATAGGATTCAACTTCATCGCGAAATCAGCGACGGTTTTTCCCCCCCAACAATTCTAAAAGTTGTTGTAAAACACCCCGTTTTGCCCCACCCATGGGGCAAAATGGGGTGCTCCTCCAGATAGTGTTTTACAATGTTTTTATTTATAATACATACCTATTTAAATAGGTCACAGAACAGAAACATCAATGAAATATCTACAAATAGAAAACTAATTATTATTCACATGTTTTCTCTTGTCTTCGTTTTATGCTATTTACAAAGTTCACAGAACAGGGACCACAACAAAACATCCACAAATTACAAGCAGATGCTTTCTCTCGTTTCCCCAGGTCTTCACTCTTACTTACAAAGGTCAAAGAACAGAAAGAGCAATGAAACATCTTCAATTAAACCTTGTTTTTTCCCTAATATTTTCCCATATTTTCATTACATGCCTAATAACTAAGGCAACAGAACGGAAGCAACAATGAAACTTTTAAAGCAAGCAATCGTTGCTATTTCAAATTGTTATCCATGTATTCATCATAGATGCAAATTTACAGATGTCGCAGAAAAACACGTCCATATCTGTGTCGTGTTTGATGCCTGCATTGCTGTCATGGACTTAATTCCGGTGATCCAACCTTCACTGGGTTTTGAGCGAGAGAAAGAATCTGAACAATAGCACAACGCGTCGGCCTGATCCTCACCATTGTAATGGATATTCCAGCCGGACTAGAATAGATATTTAGAGCCGCTTAACCGCCCCATTTTGCCCCCTCACCGTCACCCCGTTTTGCCCCATCAGCACCGTCTATAATAAAGACACTGCCAAACAAAAGGTGAGTGAGCTATGCGAAAAATGATAACTTCTTGCAATAGTTCACATTTTCACCTTCAGCGAACAAAAAAATATCGGACTTCTCCAATGTTCCCATGTTACTTTATTTCGCTCATGAAAAACTCGAAGCAAAATAAGAAAAGTCGATGTTTTCTCATTTCTCTCCGTGTGTGTTTAAAAACTACTTTAGAGAGCGCCGCCGTGCCTGAAAATTTGCGCCGCGGTTATAATAAGGTAAATAGCCGATAGATATTGGGTATGGTTTGGTTAAAATCCGCGTTGCCCCGTTTTGTCCCTCGCCCCATTTTGCTCCACCTTCCCCTACAGTACCTTTGTAGCATACAGTGTGTTTTGTTTTCCTGAAAAACTGATTGGTAAAGTACCTCACAGTTTGCATAGAGGAAAAAGCGGGGGGATTCCCCTCTTTAACTGTCAACTGTCAGAACCGGCCAAATTTAGAAAGTTCTCCTTGTGGCCGTATTACACGGTTTCACTGTATTCTTAATGCCATAAGAATTTGAATGTACGGTGACATTCACAGAAAGTATAAAGAATAGCCCATCTTGAAGGGGGGGAGGGGAGGGGTAGGATTTGTGGGTTCCATTCCTAACATTAAAGTGCTAAGGCAACAAAAAAGTCGATGTCCCACCTCTCCTTTCACACCCATTCTTCAATATTTGCCAGGGCATATTCAATCGGAGGCTCATCCACCGCCTCCCCATCATCTATCGCCTGTCGCAGGCATGATATTATAACCTTATACACTCATCGAGCTCTCTGTTAGCTGTCAACTGCATCCGAAAGTCCTTTGCACCCTTATGACCAAACGTTTTAGGGTGGTTTCTCCATGAAAGTCTTGTGCATTGTCCCGGAAGTGGGCCGTCCTGATAATCCGTGCTGCATGTTGAAGATTCCTTGTAAAGTTGTTTGACTATGCAGCCGGGATGGAAGCTAATTCCGCTGATGATGTTCCTGTGGTACATTTTATACAATGTGCAGACGCTTGAGATTTCGTTCTCATAGCAGTTTTTTAATATTGTATAAACATTCACTGGCATTAATTGCATGAATACGAGACGATTGATTCAGTCAAAAAGGAACGTATTGAAAATGCAGGGGGAGAAAGGTCAGAAGGGAGAACGAGGTCTCACGACGACGATCGATGGGGACAGTTTCCCGACAGGATTCCTGGAGGGGCCACCAGGTCCCCCCGGTCCCCCAGGACCGCAAGGCCCACCTGGCCCCAAGGGCCAGCTTGGTGAACTGGGACCCCCTGGCAAGGATGGTGTCACTGGCGAACCCGGTCGACGAGGAAGACGAGGGAAAAGGGTGAGTCTTCCTCTCTGTTCTATCCGGATATATGTACGCTTACACTACTAACCAAAACTTTGGAAAATGCTCCAATATTCACGATATTTTTTTACTTCCTTCTTAATTGCATGTCTAGCTCTGTAATTTCACAAGGTTATTCATCAGGAATGAGTACCGACGATAGTATTGAATACAGCTTCACACTCTCATCCCGATTGGAGTGGTTGTATTAAAAACATCCGCTTATCACTACGTCCTAGATATAAATTTTAGAATCAGGCAAGTAAGGCTTTCGACTAATTCACTGCATCTTATTGTGTGACATTGAGTTCTTTTGCTCAATGCCACACAATAGCTTCTCCAGAATCCATGCATGGAGATGACACGAAGCCAGCTGCAGATGTAGATGTAGGATTTGCTGAGCGGATAGTCCGCTCGCATGAGTTGCTATGATTATACGGTATCTGTCATCTACAAAAGAATATTTTCAAGCATTGATGGAAAGCATTCGTCATTCCGCTAGGACACTGTTTCATGCGAAGCTGCTTCATCTTCTATTAGGTGATTTTGGAAGTGCTCATCAGGCAGGGAACATCTGTGATTCCCAATTCCATTGAAAACTCTTCTCCCAGAGCGTTCACGTTTTCGTGTCAAATCAATACCGCGAGCCAATGGGAAAGCTGGTCAATTGAATGCAATTGGTTTAGCTTGTCATTGCAGCTGATATCTTGCATCTTGGAAAAAGAAGCTATATATCCTGGCTCCTAGGACCTTACAGGTGTGTAACGTTGATCCAACAAACGGAGATGATTATAGAAATTCATATCCGGCATTTGGGTTCAGTCCAGAGAGAGAAGCTGGTGACCTATCGCTGCATTCCAGACATAATGCATGTACCGAAATGCTTTCAATTATGATGTGAATTCCCATTCCAGATTAATAACCTCATGAAACTTGGAGCCAGAGTTTGACATGCGAAAGAAAACCTAGAGATGTGTTATAGTGTCCACTTTTTTTTGCTATTGTAACGGAGGAAACCTTTTGGTACAAAACCGAGTAAAAATCGTGAGGAAGCACATTCTTAAAAGCAAAGACTGGACTTGGGACAAGAATCTCCTGTGATAACATGAGGCATTCGAAGGCATAACTGTGCCACACCCTATGTGAGAAATTGCTCTCTTGGACTGCACTCTTTCCTTGTGTGTGATGAAACTTTGCGCTATATCATAAATCTATAGCAATTACAATTAAGAAATAAATATGAACATTGCCCTCTCCCCTCGTATTTTTCGAAACCTCTTAAGTTTCATCTGTCCTCAGGGAATCGAGAACAGTAACGTAATT
Source organism: Darwinula stevensoni (assembly GCA_905338385.1). Classification (NCBI taxonomy): domain Eukaryota; kingdom Metazoa; phylum Arthropoda; class Ostracoda; order Podocopida; family Darwinulidae; genus Darwinula; species Darwinula stevensoni. Next base: position 47,691 of record CAJPEV010000423.1, read on the forward strand.
TCTGATGCCTTACACTGCAGCTGACATTTTCTTATGAAGTTCCAACAACCCCATTCTCATTTTCATCATGCTAAGCAAAAGAAATGTCAGCATGGATGATAAGATGGCAGTCATAAATCGGCAGGCCCTTGGAAGGATGAAGACAGTGTAGTTTAAGTTCCCTTCTTTGCATTCAGGAATGCCTCATGATTCACCAAAGACATGTTGTGAATACACATCCAGTTTGCCATTTGAATGACATGGAAATGAGATGTTTCTCTTGTTTTCACGTGCATGTGAAAAGTGCTTAAATGCAGTGAGTTTCAAGAGTTGCTTCTCAGGAAAGGAATGACACTTTATTCTTGGAATAAAGTGTCATTCTTGTTGTCGCAGGCGATCCCAAATCTTCCTTTGCTTTCGGAGACGTGATCCCGAAGATTCTTTTTCCGTTTCCCACCGTAGGGCTTTCGACTTTAGTATTTTTATAGTTAAGCTTAATTAGCTTAAATGTTTTTCAAAATCTTAAAAAATTATGAAGCGTTATATTCAAGTGATTATCATGCTATAAGTCATAGGTCTGACTTGGTTACATTCATCATCTGTCCAGGTAGATAACTGAAACAAAAAGCAAAATGTTTCTTCCTTTTGACATTCTGAGACATACTGAACATGAAAGATGGTCGACATTGGTGACTTGGTATACCGCTTGTGGTATTTCTAAGCGATAGCTTACATTTTTTGGTGCTTCCCGTCGCTGAAACCTATCCCGGTATTCAGATTTTCGCTCGGACAATCGCGCAACAATCGCACTACGAAAGTAGTGGTTTAGATAATCATTTTTGATAAATATATCGGGAGAAAGGAAAACCCTACAAGAAGATCGTGGCTGTCTTTTCTCTGAATGATACTCAATGAACACGGAGCGATTTTCATAAAACATACTTAATGTGATATGAAAAGTTTGAAACATGCTTAAAGCAATATTTCTATTATACCAAATGCAAGCAATACTCAATGGCGAAGTAGTGTAAGTAGCAAAATATCATATACTGCTGCCCGCATGGCAGTATACATATATAGTACTGAATACATATTCATATACTATCATTTACTATATAAGCCCCCTTAAGGGGAGAACTAGTCGAAGGGGAAAAGTATGACGTCTCAGAATATATTCCGGGTGAAATAAAAAAAACATAAAAAAACGCTCTGCTCTTTGAAATTATTCAATGTTTATGAGACACCTGAGAAAAGTTTATTTTTGACTGCTTTTACATACTCTCTGAACGTCCTGAAGTGTTCATCCTTGTACCTCCAGCTGTTTTACCGCACGAACGATTTTACTATAGCAACTGGAAATTCATTCTTCCACTCATCTTGCGACACTGACCTTCGGACCGCCGACTTGCCACGTGACAAGGAGTGACAATACTTTTCAGAGATTCTTTACTCTGCGTTCCAGAATGCATTGAACAGATCTTTGACTCACCCCCATGTTTCTGGCGATTTGCAGCTGGGACTATTGAGTTTTTGGGTTATCGTCTTCTGATGCAATGCCTTCCCCATGAGCAGGTTTCCTTCAGTTTAAGCTAAGTTTGATCTATCGCTCTCTCTCTCTCTACCTCTCAAATGAACTAGATTCTCGCAGCTCGCGAATTAACCTGTGAATCAAGCAGCGATTCATTTCTTCCATCCTCTGCAAGGAAATCCTTGCATTATTCTTGCTTCGCACTATCTAACAGGCTTTAATCACTGCTTCATCTTCCGTGGAGAGCACCTTTTACGCGGACTTACTGAATAGCACCTAGCACTAATAGCACATTTATTGGTGCGAAATGCACGCACCCACAACTTTCCTGTCTGTCCTTTTCCTCCCGCAAAAATAAAATTCCAGTCGCTTTTGTAAAGTCTCACTTGTGGAAAGGCTGGAGAGGAACAAACGAGAAATTTAGGACGTTGAAAGGATGGCGAGAATTAAAAAATACTCGTAATTACTTCATTACTTCTCCCCGTTTTTTCTCACCCACCATTTTACTGCCACATTCCATTTTGGTTCCTATGATGGTCCTGAAATATTCCATTAGTATCGTCACAAACTCTAGGAATACCCTTTATCCTTTGAGGCCCCGTGCTCACCTTTTTGGACGAATTTCCATTAGTTTTCAGGAGTTGCATGAAAATTCTCACAGCTTTCCAGTAAGCCCTAGTAACACATACAGTCTCAGGTTTCTATGCAAATTTAAAAATTAATTTTGAGCTAACGTTTGGCGCTAAACAATTGGCAACAACTGCATGATGTCATTGCAATAGCCAAAAATAGCCTGCTCTGCTCGGTTAGGTTAGATTTCCCTTTTTTTGACAATTGCTGAGATAAATCCTTTATGAATAACATCATCAAAAGACAGACCACGAGGGAATCAGACCTCGAAGTAAAAAAAAAATTTAAGTTTTTTTTATATATTTCAAATTTCTTCTTCGAAGGCTTTATCCTTAAGTCTGAATGAAGTCCTTAGCTTTTAATATTCACAGATATTCTCTAAATAAAAAAATCTAAACTTCACTGGATTGGAGGCAGGGTCTCGAGGATCAAATAAGCCAGCCAAGCATCAACAATGACCAGTGACGCAACCAGAAAGAAAAGGAAGGGGAGGGATATGGAGAGGAATGCGAGGACCCAACCGGGCTGGGGAATGGATCGAGAGGGGGTGCTGAGCGAAGAAGAGGGGGAGGGGGAGAGGGGGAGCTTCACGAGCGAGGAGAGCGCTAGGGGTGTTTATGCCTTATCCTGATCGTTCATAATGATGCCCTCTTTCCGAGGAAGAAAAAAGGAAGAGTGAAACTTCCTTTTTTTTCTTCCTCGAGATGGGGAATATGATCCCCCTCTCACCTCCCCCCCTCCGGTTGCGCCCCTGGCTATGACACTAGTGCTCTTAGTGGATTAGTTTTTAAAATATTATTTTTATGCAATTATTCCAACTTGTTCATCTTACCGAAAGAGCTAATAAATTTTCTTCACAAACTTCTGTCCTATATGCGTGCAATGTCTACGCAACGCATTGGGTTATTGGGTCATGCAGTTATTGGGTTTACTTTTTTTTTATTGCGAGAGGTCTGGGCAGACCACATGAGGCAAAACCATATATTTTCATGAATTTACCTTTTGTTGCATCGCATCCACGTTTGTGGACATTTTCTTTAAATTCATTTTACAACCCCCATTCTACACTGCTTTCAGTAGAGCATCATGTACATATTCTCTGGCATCACAAATATCAGAACAAAATCAGAGGATTTGTCCTGCCACTCTTCAATACCCTCCATGAAAATGACATCATGTAGTGACCAGAGATGGGAGTATCCGTCATTGTTTAATTTAATTTGCTTATAGTGATTTTTGGAATTGTTACAAAAGCATTGGAGTGCACTTATGAGAGAACCCGCTCCTCATCGGCATCGGCTACCATGGCTCTTAAACGTGTTTGTCCACAAACGTGAACGTCATGCATTCAAGTAAATTAATTTACCAGAATGATATTGTCTTGGACATTGCATACGTACATGTCCAGTTAGAGTGTAAAAATCTACTGGTTCCAACACGTTGCAGTGGCCCTGTAAATCTTGCATAACGATTCCTCATCATTCCTTTGAAAAGATATATTTTCAGGTACGAGGTTTTCCTCAGGTTTTGGTGTTTTGTTTTCGCGCACACATTTTCTGCGCATTTTTCTTTGTGAATTGTCTCATAATTTATAAAGGTCACCTTCTACGGTTTTTCAAGACCTAAGAACTTGTACCTAATTTAAGTATCTACATCAGGACTTGGAAGTTTTTCTCATACCATATTTGAAAAACAATACTTCCCTGGGTGCCTTTGTTTCTTGTCAAAATTGCTTTTTATGAGCATTTCATGATTCATCAGATTACGATTGATTCAAATAGGAAATTCGGTTTTTACTCCGAGGTAGTGCTTGGACATGTACTTTTCATCTTATTGCTATTTATTAGCATTATTCATTCCATTATTCTTCGTTCTTATTCCAATATTCGTTCCATTATTCATAGTGATAATTTTTACAACCGTCTGTTGTACTTTGATTTTGGTTTCACGAAAATACGATGGCATTATTGTGGATTTACTTTGCTTTTGGAAATGGATTGCATTTTTTGTCAAAAAACCCTGATGGTCGTTGATATTCATGTATGGAACGCATACTATATTTCTGAAATAGTTGATTGGTAAAAACGTTGGCTCCATCATAGACCGAAGAATCCCATCAAAGACAGCCCTGGGACTCCAAGCCAATTTGGAAATAGAGACCCACACGCGAACGCATGAAAGAAATCAGCTCTACCAAGACATCATGGGGCTTATGGAATCCTCCAAGGAATGCTCAAGCTCTTTGTGCAATGTCTGCCTTCCATCATGCTCGCTTCTACGAGAAAACTGGGGAGGGAAATAGAGAAAATCCCATAGGAATCCATGGGGAAGGACCGCTATGATACAAAGATCGCTTCTAAATCCAGCTACCCATTCACTGCGGGTCGTTTCCATCCTTTGTATTAGCCCAGATTATAACCAACCTATATATATATATATAGCGTGCCAGGAGTATTAGATAGAACTTGGAAGTACTACCCATTCCAAGGACAAACCCAGCTGAAGTCCTTCTGCACATGCCATCGTCTGTTAATGATTAGCTCAAAAAGTCTCGCGACAAAGCTACTGGAACTACGCTATAGGCCAAGCAGCCCACAGACGACGTTCAGCATGTACAGAGATGACGATGCCCAAATACCAAGGACAAATCCAGCTGAAGTCTCTTTGCACACGCCATCGTCTGTTAATGATTAGCTCAAAAAGTCTTGCGACCAAGCTACTGGAACTAAGCTATAGGCCACGCAGCCCACAGACGACGTTCAGCATGTACAGAGATGACGATCCCCAAATTGTCCCTGGTGAGGGAAGCCTTATTCCCACATATGGACATCTACGAATTGACCTACACCCCGACAGGTTACTGAAAGCTTTTATCCATCTTGAGATAAACAGGACGAGAAAGAAACTCGATCACCGGTATTTTAAGAAAACACTGTAAATATAAATTTGCCGCAATCCGAGCCTGTTTACATGTTCGAAAACAAGTCCTCGCCAGTGTAGTTGGTTTTCTGCGATATACGACATCCTTTAGGGTCCCCCATAGGTAAAAGTCTGCAGGTGTTAAATCAGGAGAACGTGCAGGAACTCGACTGCACCTCTTCGTCCTACCCACTAAAAACCAACTACACTGGCGGCCCTCAGAGAAGAAATTGAAAATGCACGTGCAGCAATCCCACTGGACACTTTGGCCAAGGTTGCCCAAGCAGCAGTTCGCCGTACTAATAAATGTCTGGAAGCTAATGGCCACCACTTTGAGCACCTCTTGTAATTGTAGAGGCCAAAGGTAACTTGTATTAATCTCATGATGTCTGAATAAATTTAGTATTAAAATATTTATACAAGTTTTTCTTTT